>JAADWX010000477.1:0-20918 GCA_023336405.1 Globisporangium echinulatum | reverse complement strand
ATGTAGCGTTGTATGTAACATACTCGAAACACGACACTCGTTCCTTTCGTATACGTGGAGTGAGTAGTGCGCGTGACACTTTGTTGTTACTGGCGATGTGATCCGGAGGATCCGATGTCTTCGTTCCAGAACATGCCACTACTGGTGTCAATCCGAGTGTTGTTTCGGCTGATAGCAAATGCATTGGCAACGCCAGGCCAAAAGAGGAAGATCGCCGCACAGGTAAGAGAGCCGCCGTCGTCGCCATTACTATTGACGTTGCTACATCTACTGCTGCAGATCAGATCTGCAACACATAACGCACACACTCCTGCTGCTCACAGACATGTGCACTGCTGCCGTCCTATCCTCTACCGCTATTACTACTGCGAGCACTCCAGCCACTGCCGCCCAAGCAGCGCACTGCACTGCGTCTTGACATGACCGACGCACACGCAGCTGCACTAAGTTCAAGCACTTTGACGTCTGCTGCGCGCACGCCCGAAGCTCAAGAGTTTGCTCACAGAAAAGCAAACGCCGATGATGATGCCCAATGCCATGACTATTTGACGACGCACCAGAGACATCGTAGTTTTACATGTAATGTTCATGCATTTGGCTGGTTACATGAGTAATGACAACCCATACGTCGCTGCTGAACAACAACATGATTCACAACCGCACAAACTTGCGGTTGTACTTGCCACTCACGATACGTCGGTACTGGACGCATACGCTGGGAGCGCAAGCGTGAGGAACGGCGCAACGAGCGACTGCGCGAGTGCGTACGAAACTGGGAGCTCGACTTCGTACAGAACGCGACCTGCAGCACACAGCACTGATAGCGTTTGCACTGCGACTGATGATGATATCGGCAGCGACTGCTGCAGCCGGCGGTTGTGTGCGATGGTGCAATCTGCGTCAGTGCTTTCAGCTCGACCACCAGCATCACTCGAAGGCTCGAGCGAGCACACAAGCGTCACCCTTTGCGGCCGACTCGAATGATGCGCGTCGCGCTGCACGACACAGCGAGCAGTAGCGTCCCACGCCGCGTCGACGAGCCACAGGCCGTCAACAACTAGGACCGTGTTGTTGTTGTCGGCATCGTCGGTGTTGTCGGTAGCCATGAGTGCCTGCACGTCTGCTTGATCGACGTGCAGCACTGCGTGTGCGTTGCCTGTCGGTTGCGACGCTTGAGTCGCGATCGGATCAGTGCGAAGCGCAAAACACAAGGTTGTGCTTGCGCCAGCGTCGAGCGCACTGGCACTGCTGCTGCGGGTCGCACAGAACCGAAGTGTTGCAACTCGGACAGCGTAGTCGAACGATAGCAACGGCGACAGCGTTGGTGCCCACAAGTGCATCGGCACATGACGCCGACCGTGCTGCATCGGCCGTGTCATATCGGTACCACCAGCACAAGACTGCATGGCGCTGCGCTCGCACTGGTGTCGCCACGCACCCAAGTGCGCAAGCAAGTCGACGAGTGACCAGTGCGGCGCGAGCGCAAGCGACACGTCATCGCGGCAGCGTAGGTGGTCGTACAACGGCGTTGGGATCTCGTTCTGCACGAGCGCGAGCACTGCGTCGCGTACGCTGTACGCATCAACGCTTTGCAGTGTCACGACTGCGTCGTGAATCGTGCCAATCTGGTGCTGATGATGATCGACACCGCGAACGCCAGTAGTAGTATCGGCAGGTGAGAGCTTTTGGAGCAGCGACGTGAGGAACCCGCGGATGAGATCGACGTGCTGCGTGTACGACGTCACGAGCGCGTGTTCGAGCCGGGCGAGCGAATCGACAAGAAACGCGTGTCCGTGCTCGATGCCCGCACCGACGTCGGACAGACGGTCGTTGCTATCCATGGTGGATGGACGTGCAGAGCGCCAACGCGAGAGTGCACGTGTTCCGAGCAGCGTCTCGATGATCGCTATGGCCTCGGACACTGGGATCGACGCTGCCACGTCGCTGCCGCTTGCCCATACAGTCGTGCTCCGCGCAAAGTGTTTCGGCGACGCCAGTGCTGCGCTCGAAACATCGGCAACGTGTCTACTGCCATCGCGATTGCTGTCGCTGTTGGCACCAGGAATCGCACCACTACTACTGGTGGCTGCGAGTTGCTGATTCGACACTTCGTAGAGACCCATCAACTCGGTCACTGCCGTGTCATGCCGCGTCTCGAGCGTATACGCAAAGCCTGTCATGACCTCAAGCCACGCGTCGACGTCCGAGACATTCAGCACTGCGTTGCGTGGAAACGCGAGGCACACGAGCACCGACGCCCGCGGTGCTGCTGTCGCCGCCGTGTCACTCAGTGTCGTGATGCTACGGCCGCTGACAGCAAACGACGAGCTCGCGCGCCGCAGAAGACTGCGGGTCGTACTCGCCTGACGCCGCACGGCACTGCTTCCAGCGTCAGCGCCAGCACTTGTATCGACAGTGTCGAGACCATCCGAGCTCGGCAGACATTCGCTGTCGACAACGCCGATGCACGCGCTGTAGAACCGCCGCAGGGCTGCGAGCTCGCTTCGACTTGCCGTCGCGCGCGCGTACGCACCGAGTACGACATGCTGGAGCTGCAGGCGCTCGAACACGACAGCACGTGGCAGTGTAGGCTTCCCAGCTGTGCTAGCTGCCATCGAGAGCAAGAGCTGGTTGAGCGCCGATACAAACGTGTCAAAGCTGTAGCAGCCGCTCGGCGACGGTACGCGATGGGTGGTGCTGTGACGCGCAAGCGCGCAACAACGAAACGTCAAGAGTGCGTGGAAGAGCACGAGTGCGCTCAGTCGCTGCCACGTCGTGAAGTCACCGCGCGGTCGGTCAGCTGTGAGTGCAGGCTGCAGGAGCTGCTTGCGACATGGGTGGAACGCAAGCCGCAGCAGCGTCGCCAGCACGCACTGCTGGAACGAATGTCGTGACGGCAGTGTCGTGTTGCCAGCGTACTCAACAGCGTCATTGTCATGCAGGTACAGTACGTATGGCTGCAAAGACGTTGGCAGTGTTGTCGACGTGCCGACTACAGCGAGTAGCCGCGTAGACACAGGTGTTGGGACAGCATAGTCTACGTCGCAGTGCAGCCGCGACGATATCGTCGTTGTCAGTCGACGCGCTGTCGTGCTGCTCGCTGTCCCAGCTTTGGCAGATGCTCCTGCTGAAAGTGCTGGAACTGCTCGCCCGGATTGTAAATCGATCGCTTGCAGTCGCGTCAACTTCGTCTGCGTATGCACCATGTCGACAAACACTTCCCAATGCGCAGCATCGCCGTCGCGCTGCATGTTTACAAGCACAAGAGGAGTCGCGGCAAGCGACTCGCGCGCCTCGACGCGACTCAAGTCGCCAAATGTACAGACGCGCAGCAGGGCGTGCGCGTGTACTGCGTTGCGCAGCAGCACAGTCGATGGCAATACAAACACATCGCGAACGTCAGCAGCTGACCGGAACGACCGCGCGAGTAGCTGCTGCAGCACGACGACGCACACGTCAGGATGTTGTCGACGGACCGTCGCATTGAACGCTCGATGCGCAAACGCAAAGCTCCCAACTGGCGCACGAGAGACAACGAGCACGACGGTTGCGTCTGGGAATGCTGCGACGTCGCGCAGCCAACCGTACGGTGCATCCGATGTGGCACTAATGACACTATTGCTGCTACCAAAGCGTTGGGACTGACGACATGCGTTAGAGTTGACAGACGATAGTGACGATGCAGACGCGAGTACAGACGTGTGTGGCGACAACAGTGGCGCAACGTTAGCGTCAGTTGCTTCGTTTGCGTCAGTAGCATCGTACGTGACGTCAACGCCGTAGATGGTGCGAAGCACGTGGTCGCAGAGCGGCCTAGCGAGCGCAGGTTGCAGTGCAAGTGCGATCTGTAGACGCTCGTAACGCGATTGGGTCGCAGTGGCAATTAACCGATGCAGTGCTGCTGAATTGTCGAGTTGGCGTGCTTGCGGCTGCGACTCGCTCGTCGTATTCTCAACAACACCGTCGACAACGATTGTAAGAGAGGCGTCGAGGCTCATTGCGCGGAGCTGCAACAGCGCGTCTGCGACGTTCAAAGTCGTGCACAGTTTAATGCCCGAGCACCAAAGCTTTGCGATTGCTAGTCGCGTCTCGAGCGTCACGGCTTCATCGGCACATGTGTAGACGCTTGTAATGGTGTCTGAGGCATCGACAGCATGAGCGTGCAGTCGCTGCTGTAGGTGACCTGCGACAGCGTCGTCGTCGTCGTTGTCGTCGCTTACTGATAGCAGTGTCGACTCGCGACGCAGTGTCGACTGCGCGTGCTGTTGCGCTTCGAGCGCGCAGACGAGCGCGAGCTCAAACGCTTGCCAGTGCGATGCACAGTGCGCGAGCGGTCGGAGTGCGCGGAGCAACCGCGTGAGTGTCTCGCTTGCGCTGCAGTCGAGCGGCAGCGACACGGTATGGCTCGATGCTGTCGAAGGCAGACGCAAAGAGTCGCCAACGCTCGTGAACGACAGCTGCTGCCGCAACGCGAGTGTTGACGTCGACGCGGCGCGCGTGAACGGCCCGGACGGTACGAGTGTCGAGATGAACAGCGACGTGTAGATCGAGAGCACCAGCGGTGGCGACAACAGCACTTGCTTGACAGGTGAAGCGCCAGTAAAACACGGTCGCGCACACCCATGCACAATGCTGGTCGCGTTGAACGCATTAAAGACTGCAGAGCCGACGTCGGCGAGTGGTACGAGCGCGCGCACACGCTGCATCTCGACTCGCACGTCTGCACGCGCTGTCGCGACAGCAGCGCGCAGTTCGTTGCGTCTGTCGGCCAGCACATGCAGCGCTGAGAGGTCATCAAGTGCCAGCGTGCCGTGCACTGCAACGTCTTGGATCGACGTTGTCAGCTGCGTCTGCAGCGCCAATGCGTCGTCACTCAGCGTTGTGAACGTCTGTATCGCTCGCTTGAGCTGCGTCTGCTCGACGCCGACAGTGTTGTTGTCGGTGGCAGCGCCAATAGTGTTGCTGGTGTCTCGGTGCCATATCGCGTCGAGCAGCATCGGCGCGACTTCGGACGCGTCGTGCACTGCAGCGCTGAGCGTCGGGATGTGTGCGGCTGCGTTGCCAAATGCTTCAGCACCTAGCTGCGACATCAGCACGAGACGGCAGTTGCTGTGGATTGGAACGTAGCGAGTGCTGAATCCGCCACT
This sequence comes from Globisporangium echinulatum, assembly GCA_023336405.1. Classification (NCBI taxonomy): domain Eukaryota; phylum Oomycota; class Peronosporomycetes; order Pythiales; family Pythiaceae; genus Globisporangium; species Globisporangium echinulatum. Next base: position 15,771 of record JAADWX010000477.1, on the reverse strand, counting down.
ACTGCCATTATCCATAGTGCTTGTACTGGTGCTGTTGGTGGTGCTACCGATGTCGTCATCTCGATCGACAGTCGTCATCTTGTCGGCTGCTGCGCTCGGCACGACCAAGTGCTCGCAGTCGTCGATAATTACGACGTCCCAGCGCAGGACTGCAGCGAGCACACTCGCACTTGCACATTCGCTCGTGGTGCGACTCGATGCGAGCAGGTGGACGTCTAGCACAAGGAGCTGTTGGCCATCGCGCACAGCCGCACAGACTGCAACGTCAACGTTGTCAGCGCGTGCACTGATCGTACGAACGTCGCGGCTACGCGAGACGGTCTGCGCACACGCAAGCACGAACTGCCTGGTCGCAGGCGTCGCGTCTGTGACGAGCATGACGGGACAGCCAGCAGCGTCGAGTGTTGCAAGAAAGTGCGCGTCCTGGAGTCGCCGCATCGAGAAGCACGCAGCCGCAGCACTCACGAGTCGCCAGCTCTGCGGGTCCGACTCGCTACTGTCAAACAAGCGCTCGATCGACTCGAGACTGTCGCCTTCATCACCACTGTCGGCATTGGTCGACAAGGCGCCAGTCGGAAGAGCTGTGGACGACTCATTGAGCGCGACAGACAGCGCTGGCACCAAGTGGCACGTCATCTCGGCGCTGTCTGCGAGTTGCAAGTACGTCTGTCGCCATGCACGAGCCAATGCAATGCGATCGCGCGCACTGACACGGCCACTGTACGCTGCAAACGCGGCGGCAAACAGCGCGTTCCAGTGCAGCAACCCGAGCCGCCGAGTGCGTGCGCTGTTGTCAACAGTTCGTGTCATACGCGCACAGTCGCCTGCAAGCGCATTGAGCACACACTGGCCGCGCTCGAGCTGTGCCGTACGCACTGCGATCGCGCCGACAGTCTGCCGCTCTGACGCACGCGCAGCGTCGAGCGCTGTCTGCGACTGTGTGAGGGCAGCGTCGGCGTCAGCGACACGCTGCTTGCTGCCTGCAAACTCGCGCAGCAACAGCGCGAGTCGCGTCTGCGCTTGCGCAAGTCGATCGAGCGTCGGCTGGACGACGCGCCGCGTCACGGCGTACGTGTACACAGCGCGGACCCAAATAACGATTGCGCTTGCTGCTACGCTCTGCTTGGCGACGTCGTCACGCGTGAACCGGTCGTCACACATATATTGCGTCTTGAGCTTGGTCAGGACGTCGAGCGGTACGTTGTCCTTGTCAAACGTCAGCATGTGCTGTACGACGTTCGCGTCGCTCAGGACGCGCCGCGCATTCTCCCACGTCGGTTCGACGCGAAAGAGTATGCAGACCGCGTCAAGTACGCGGTGCACGAGCAATGGCGGGCTGCTGAACGACTTGATCTCAACGATGTGCCGCTTCTCGATCTGTGCGAGTGCTGCATTTGCGTCGGCAAGACTAGCAAGTGGCGCTTCGAGTTCGACGGCCGCCTGTGACTCCATGGTGATTGTCTCGGCGACTTGGTCGTCGGCTGTGCGCTGGTACCGCTGCAGCATGTCGTGGCTCCGCGCGCGGTCGGCTGTTTGCTCAGCGATGCGTTTCTCCAATACCGCGATCTGCTCAGCATACTCTATCGCGCGAACGCGCAGCGTCGCGTCGCCGGTGCCGAGCTGCTCAAGTTGAGTGGCCATGACGGCGACTGCGTCGAGGAACGACTCGGCGCGTGTGAGTTGCAAACGCTCGCGTTCATAGAAGTGTAATAGGAACCGACCAAAGTGGCGAGCAAGTCCTACGGCGTGCCACGTCCCGACGCTGTCAGTGCGACTGCTGTGATTACGATCGAGTACAGCGACGCTTGTCGAGTGGATTGCGACTGCTGCTTGCACGGCCAGCGGCAGCGCAAGCTCAACAGTCTTGATGAACACAACGAACGCGTCCGACTCGCGCATGTTGCTTGGTGTCGGAGCCGTTGGCGTTGGTGTTGCTGTCGCTTTGCGCCTGCCAACACGGTCGGACTGGAGGAGCCGCTGCACCTCGGCGTGGAAGTAACCGTATAGCACGGTCTCGAAGTCGCGCGGCGGCAACTTGGGACACGGAACGATGCAGCACATGGACAGTAGCTCCGGTACACGCTGCTGCAACTGTGCAAGTGGCGCGCCGGTGTCGACACAAAATACAACACGCAACCGCTTGCGCACGCGGTCGACGAGCTGCTGCCACTTGCCGCTCGTAATCCCGAGCGGCCGCATGACCGACATGATCGTCGCAGTCACGCTCTCGGTCTCGACTTCGCATTGTCGCACGTAGTCGTCGCAGTCTTGCTGGTACCACACCTGCCGCATTGCGAGTCGCGCTGCGTCGTGCTTGAGCTGCGCTGCGTCGACTGCAAATGCGTGTTCGAGGTCGACGAGCCGCTCGTCACGCACGCGCGTTGCCAAGTCGATTTGTTCAGTGAGTGTAAAAATGCCTGGGACGTCGCCGGTTGCGAGCAGACTCAGCAGTTGCGCCACCACGCGCGATGGCAGTTGCTCGGCACGCTTGACAACGAGCGTCACGTTGCTGTAGTCGACACCAACACGCTCGTAGATTATCCGGAGCATATCACGCCACTCAGACTCCACGCGTTCAGCGTCAACATTGTCGGTATTCGTTGCGTGTGCGGTGAGCGTCAAGACGGTTTGGTGTTGCAGTGCACCGCGCGATGCGCAGACGTAGCGCAGCAAAAGGTCCCGCGCACTACCAGGTGACCCGAGCAGGACGACTCGCGAGCCAAGACGCGCGTGTACGCGGTCAATCTGCGCAACTGTGTTCGCCTGCATCGGGGACGTCGAGTCCAGTTTGTCAGATCAAAAGCGCTAGCACATACACACAGACTGATAGACAACACACAGCCACAGCGACGTACTAGACGGAGCGAGATGCGCGGTGCACAGCCTGGCAGCTGCCTCGTCAGTAATATGGTGCCTGTGGCAGTGTCTCGTGCTTGTGCTGAAACACCGGTCGAGTACGTTCGGAGCGCACTAAAGATGTGCTGCACGGCGTCGAGCGCGTCGCTCTCGAGCGCGTCTTCACCCACGACTTCTACGTAGACCCAGTGCTGCTGTGTCGCGAGTGTTGACGACAATGAAGAGCTGCGGCTCACTGCGTGAAGGCTCTTGCGTCGGATGAAGCGCAAGCTCGCGCTCCAGCGCTGCTGGTGTAGCGATTGGCTGCTGCGCTGCACGTTGTTGTCGCTAGTGTTATCGCCATGCGGTGTTGCTGGTGCATTCGCTGCACTCGGCACCGATGCGCAGTGCTCGTAGTACAGATTGCTTGGCACAAAGGCCCAGAGACTCGAGCGTCCGTCTGGCGCCTGTGCTGTCGCGACGGCCTTGGTGTCTGCGAGCGCTGCTGCGAGGTACACGACGAGGTTGATCGCGTTGCGTTCTGCACCGACCTGGTTCGTGTGAACGAGCGCTTCAGCACTTGAGTGCTCACGCAGCAGCCCAGCGCTACTCGTGTGTACAGTAGTGGCGGTAGACAATAGCGACAGCTCTGCGCGATGGTCCATCGCGTCCATGATACGCCGCAGCTGCCACGTCGTGCGTGTGGCGGACGAAGAAAACGGCGCGCACGTCTCAAACGGACTTGCAAACGTACAGAGGCACTCGTGCGTCCAGAGCCGCAAGAGCGTGCTGACATCAAGGACGTACGACGGCGCGACGCTGCAGATGCCTTCGTAGACGCGTGCAAGGTCGTGGAGACTTAAGACACCGTGCAGTAGCAGAGCTGGCGATCGGTTTGGCGCGTTAACGTTGGCTGTGTTGCTACCTGACGTCTGTGGCACGGTATATGGCCCCACACGCAGTGTCTGCCACAACACTGTTGTCGCAGCGGCGATGAGCGGCAGGGTATGGCGCACGACATGTGGTAATCGGTCGCTCGGCGAGCGCTGCTGTCCAGTCCAGTGCGCGAGACTGAGTGTTGCGAAGATGTGCTGCAGCTCGGCTGCTTGACACGGCGGCGCGACGACTGGAACGAACTGTCGCACGAGCGTCGACGACAGTGCCGCATCGATACTACTAGCATCATTGCTGCCGCTACTAGCACGACACGCGGCGGACGCGATGAAGAGGAGGTGGTCGATCCGGATTGGAATGCCAATATCGCCAGCGCCGACAGTCGCGTGCTCGTACGCCGATCGCAAGTACTCGTAGCACTTTGTGTGGCTGTCGCTGGCTTGGCGAGTCGTGGTTCGTAGTGGTTGCGGTGGGCGTGGCGCTGACAAGTGCAGGTCGTCGAGGATCAATAGCGCGACTTTACCGGGCGGCGGCTCCCACACACCCGTGCGCTCTCGTTGGAGCATGCGCTCCATGCACTGCGCAAGCGCGTCGACGCCGATCGTTAAGCGATTCATCGTCACGAAGAACGGTACGACATCACCTGCGTCAAACATGGCAGCTGCGCTACTGCTCGACTTTGGAAAACCGGGATCGAGCTTCCACTTGTGAGTGCTGACAGGCGTCGACTCGGCCGCGTCTGGTTGCGATGACGACGAAGTTGACGCCTCACGATGATTACTAGCGGATGTGTGTTTTGTGTCGACGCGGTCGCAGTCAGCGTCATGACTTGTACGAGCCTGAGCCGTTGCAGCAACAGCAGTACTAAGGGAAGTGTCAGGTGCTCTGTTGTTGTGATGCTGACGCTTGAGCTTGGCGGCAAGCGCCGTCACGAGTGAGATCTGATGGAACCGAATGCGCTCAACCGACGGTGTCGGCGCACTCGCTTGCGCTGCTGACACATCACTCGGCTGAGTTTCTCGGCTGCCAGCGGCAACAGAGTCAACCCTTTGTCCAGCGGCATCTTCGCTTGCGCCGCGACTCTCACTGTGCTTGATCGCTGCGACGACTGCGACTTGGTTGAGAAAATTGCGCAGTAGCGTCGTGCGCCGTGCCGTGTCGTCGCCAATGAGCACGACACCACGACCCGATCGTACAGCGTCGTGCATCACGGCGTGTACGACGACGCTCATGGGCGTCGGTACAAACAGACTCGAGGTCGCAAACGTCCCGGGGCCGAGCTGCGGTGGTCGTGCGACACGGTTTGATACCGATACTGATACTGATGCTCCAGCCGCCGGGTTCGCTTCGCAACCAAGCGAAAGCGACGCAGCACTGCCAATCCAGCGCTCAACGTTTACGAAGCGCATGCCCTGGATGTCAATGAGCGTTCCAAACAGAGTTGAATCATTGCTGCTGCTGCTGTCTCCCATCGCTGTCCACGTGCCGGTGATGCGGTCAAAGTGGCGCGTGACCTGGTCGTGGACGAGCAGCTGGAGAGTTGCGCTCGCGTTCGCGCCGGCGGCAAAGCCCCACAGGACGGCAAACAGACATGCCATGTCGACACGGATTGTCAAGCGCTGCTGCGCCGACACGGGACGCTTTAGCGTCCTAGCATCAGCAGCAGCAGCACCGCTTTCACTGCTCTTGGACATTACGTTGATACTTCCGTTTGATATTTTAGTATCAGCATCTGGCGTTGTAGCAGTCGCAGCTGCTGTGACCAGATCGTCGCTCGTAGCCTCGGCGACAGAGCTCAACAGTACCTGTAGGAGTGCGACGAGACTCGCCACGCGCTGCAGGTAGCTCAGACGCACGACGCATCCGTGCTGTTGGATCGCATCAAAGATATCGTCGAGAAGGTCCGAGTCGAGCAGTCGGGACTCGACTATGTCGTACGTGAGCTGCGCCAAGTCGCTGAACTTTTGATGCGGCTGTGGCTGGGACGCGTCCATACCGCTCAACCACACTGCTCGTTGCGTACGCACAAAACGGCGCAAGTACGCCCAGTGCATCAACTCGCGTCGCGCATTGTGTGTTGCTGCTGTCGTGGTATTATCGGCTTTACTACACTTACTGGTACCAGTGGCTTTGGTATCAGTATCACGACGACGGTCGTTCACGCTGTCGAGCGTGTCAAAACCCACGATCGCGTTGCGCTGGAGGATGGTCGGCGCGCAGTCGTGCAGCGCGCGTGTCTCAAAAACAAAGCGCAAGTTCGGCGGTACCGTCAGGCGCTCGCCGTCTTCAAACAGCACGGTACGGTCGGTTGGCGCATCGTCCGACGCGACAGCCGCGCTGTCGAGCTGCAGTGCAAAGTCGCACGTGCGTGCGAGTGCGCAGCTCAGGTATTCGAGCCACGCACTCTCTAATGCGCCGTCGAGCACGACCCAAACGAGACGCTGTGATATCAACAGCAGCGGCGCGAGGTTCTCGGTCGCAAGTGTGTCGCACTGGTGAGTGCTACGATCCAGCGTCGCTGGCACCGACCCTGGTGACGACAGCTCGATCGGTTGCACCGGCACAAACTGCTCCTGTGCGAGTCGAATGAGACGTCCGAGGACCGACTTGGTGCGGCCCTTGCCGTCCGTCGCGGTGCTCCCAAACAGCTGCGTGAGCGACAGCGCGTGCGGCAGCACGACGTGGACGCTCACAAAGTGCTCGCAGCAGCTCGCACTCTCTGGTGATCTGTTGCTGTTGCTGCTGATGTTGATGTCGCGACTTGTGCCGGCTGCAGGCGCGATGGGCTCGTCGAAGCGCTGCATACTGCGTGGCGACGTCGACAGTGTTGCGGGTGGAGACAACGCTGCTGTCTTCAGTGACCGCTGTCTGTCCGTGCTCGTCGATGGCAGTGTCGCCATCGATGGTTTTGGTACTTTAGCACTGCTACGAACAGCCAGTGGATCGCCAAGTGCTTCAGTCTGTCGCTTGTAAAGCTCGAGCGCAACGGCCGCGACCTCGTACGCAGTCGTCTTGCCCGTGCCGTTTGCACCTACGAGGACGACACCCGTTGCTGCGACAAGACCCTGCATGAGCGCTACCACTTGACGCAGCAACGCACGCCGCGGCACGAGGTAAAGCGACTCGGCAGCTGCGGTGATGAACGGCAGCAGCGCGTCGGGACTGTCGCTTGCAGCCAGTTTTGACTCGGTCGTTGCGTGTCGCCACTGCTTGACAAACCACTCGTCGCTGTCGTTCGCGTTCTCAAACACGTCGTCGAGCAGTTGCGAGAGTGCGTCTGCGTTGGTACCAACTTTGATACCTATGCTGATACTCGTGGTATTTTTGTCGAGTCCCAACAGTTGCAGTGGCGCAGGGGCGTACGTCGCAAAGTGCTCGACGACGGCTTCACGCAACTGGAACAGCTGCAGCCGCGCGCGCTCAAGCGGCTCAGTGTTTCGGTCGACGTCGTTCGCGACGCGACGCACGATCGCCTTGATCGCGCTCAGCGACAACGAACTGCGTTGGTACTCGCTCAGTCCATCGTCGCAGACGCACGTGTGGTGGTACAGCGTGAGCAGCTTGCGTGCTGTGTACCGAGGCGCGTCAAAGCCGCGACTGCAGAGCATCGCTTCAAGCACATACTGCCAGTCGCACACGAGTACTTGGAGCTGGCTCAAGTGCGCTGTTGCAGCCCGAACGTCGTGGGCGTCACAGGGCATCAATGACGATGCGCCAGTCGTGATGATGTACGATAGCGACAGCAGCAGCGCTGTGCCTGGTACGAACGCGATCGGCGCGCGCTCGAGGCCGCTGATCGGGACCTCTGTGAGCACGCAGTGCTATATACACCACAGACAGTCCGAGCGAGTCGATCAGTCACATTGGTATCAACCAGTGAGTCGGTACTATACAAACAGTCAGTCAATCCGCACCTCGATCGTCTCGAACGCCGCAGCGACGACGCGGATAATCGCGACTGCATGCGCTGTCACGTCCGGCGCAACGTGCAAGCAGAACGTGCCTCCAGCGTGCAACGCGCCCCGGAGCTGCATGAGCGCGTGCGCGAGCTGCAGCGGCGCACTCGTCGTTGCACTAAACAGCGGCCGGCCGAGCACGCGACTCAGTTGGAGCGCAAGGTGGCGCTTGCCGCTCTGCGCTGGACCAGTGACAGCGACACCCTGGGCGCTCCGGAGACACGCACCGAGGCAAAACAGACTGCGCGCAGTCGTTGGCGTGACGACACTGTCGGTCAGCGGATTCGCGTAGTGGAACCCGTACGGCACCCTCAGACCGTTCAGCGCGACAAAGCACTCGGACGCGACGACGCTCGCGCTGTCGTCATCCAAGTAGTACTGGAGCTGCAGGTCCCAGCAGATCCCAAATCCATGGTGCCGATGACGGCTGCCAGTTCCAAGCAGATTGGGCTTGAAGGACGTCGTTGTTGCTGTTGCTTCGCACTTGTTGTCAAAGTGGCTCGCGACGGCGTCGCGGAACTGCAGGTCTTGTAGGATCAGTCCAGCGCGTAGCACAATGTCGCGTGGCGACATCACTTGGTATTTATTGCTAGTACTGGTACTAGTGCTGGTGCAAGTACCAGTAGAAGAACGCTCAAAGAGCCATTGCAGCACCGACGCGTGGTACTGCGCGAGCTCGTGGCGCAGCTCGCTGTGCGTCGCGCTCTCGACACCGCCGAGCTTGCACTCGATCAGCTCACAGCGGTGAATGCGATCTGCAAGAAGCACGCTCTGCGATTGCAAGGCAACACCGAGTGAGCGAGTCAAACACGTGAGTCAGATAGTACTAGCTCATGCATTCGGTCAAGTACGACCAACAGTATTGGACATATGGAGAAGCTTGGACAACACTGGCATCTATCATCCAACGTACGTACCTGAATCGGCAGTGCGTCGGTCCGACGCTGTTCGTCAGCACTGACGACGACAACGACGGACGTGCGACTCGACATCGACAAGTCCGTGAGCATACTCACAACGTCCTTGGTCGTGCGGCGTAGCTGCTCGGCGAGCCGCTTGTCGATCGCTGCGAGCCACTGCTCGGGTGGACCGCGCGCTTTGAGGTTCTTCCCCATTGGCACGACTTCGGCGCATGGGAACGCGCGCGACTCGACCTGGTGCCAAGTCGCGTCAGTATCAGCAGTTGCACATGGTGTCAGCGCAAATCAGAGCGTTTCGTTAACACGACGCTCTTGAGACGCTCTTGAGACGCAAGCAGTACTGACGTCACACAGCATTACGTACGCTCTCGATGTCCTGGAACGCGTCGCGCGTGCCAAACACAATGCGTTTAACGTTCTCAAAGCACATGTACACGAACGACTGAATCGCTGTAACGTCGCGTGCACGCGCAAGAAGCACCGAGAGCTCGTAGTTGGACAGTCGGTAGAACGCTGGGAAGATCTGCCGCTTGCTCTGCGGCGTGTGTGCGTGTGTGTGCGTCGTTCATAGCCATACAAACAACACAGTAGCGATGCAACCAGACGACTGAGCGCCGCGTCGATCGATCATCTAGCGCTCCATGGCGTCTCATACAACCATCCATGCAGGCAGGCATTGTACGTACTTCCAAGTAATCGGCAAGACTCTTCGTTATGCTCTCCAAGCCGTCGATGGTGCTCTGGAGCGCGTGGCGATTGTCGGCGCTGACGCCAAACGGTACGCACAGCGGACGCTTCGCAAGCGTCTCCATGAGTGCGCGCCACGCCGCGTCGTGCTGCTGCAGCGCCTTGGCTTGGTCTGGAAACGAGCGGAGAAAGTCGGGCGACACCAGACGCTGCACGTTCATCCACTGCTGCTGCACAGTTTGCAGCAGCTCGACCGCGTCTTTAGTGTGTGCGAGATCGCGCAGTAGCCGTGCAAGCCTAGTCTCGATCGTCCGCGCGTACGACGAGCCGTCCATGACGCGTAGCAGCACTTCGGACTCGTCGAGCAATGCAAGCAGCTCGTCGCTGCTGTCGTCGAGACAGTGCGCTTCACGGCCGTCGCGGTCCTTTCTTGGAACAATCGGCACCTCTTTGGTCGCCCATGTATGCGCGACGGTCTCGAACGCATCGACGACTGCCGCTTCAGCGGTCGCTTCCGCCGACACGTCGTGGATCAGTGTCGCGTGAGCTACGGCGTCGATGTCGAGCAAGTGCTGCAGCGACAGGTCGAGGTGCTGAACGACGCGCATCATCGTCACTGACTGTCGGCTTGATAGATCATCGTTTGGCACAAGCGGCTTTGTTGCTATCACCGACGTCCTGGCGCTGCTAACGTTGTCGTTGTCGTCATGCGACTCGGTCGAACCTTGCAGCGTGAACGAACACGCGAGCTTGTGTTCGAGCTTCGTCCAGTGACGCGCCTCGAGATGGTCGTTGCACAAGTCGCGGAGCACTGGCGCGAGTCCTTTGAGCGTGCGTACGACAGCGTCGAGTCGCTTGAGCGCCGGGAGATGCACAGATCTGTCGCGCTGGAGCGTTGCGGCTATTGCAGCAATCTGCTCGCCTACTGCGCGCAGTTCATTGACGTCGATGTCGCGTAGTGTCGTCTGTGCACGTGACGCGACGTAGTCTTCGGCTGTACACACTGCGTCCCAGAGCTCGCGCGTGCGCCTGACAGTGTGCGCAGCGGCGTGCAGTGCGCTTAACGTGTTCAGTGCTGGCGGCGTGTTGCTTGACGACGCGGCGAGCACAGTCTGGACGTGTACGAGTTTACTCGCTTGCGCTGTGAGTGCCTGCGCGTCGGCTTCGAGCGCAAGCGCCTGGCGCTGTGCCGCGTGGCACTCACTCACAGCGTCGCTCACAGCCGGCGCACTCGCGTTTGTCGTGAGCCGATCGATGTTGCGCTCGGCCTACAGCAGCAAGCATAGGACGTCGAACGACGCCGTGTGAGCGCATCAACTTCATACACGTGTTCAGTCACCCTCTCTCTCATCTGTTCAAAGCACGCACGAGTTTGATTGCGTCTTGCATGAGCACTGTGTACTCGACAATGTCGGCTTCGCGTCGCCCTGTAGCGTCAGCAAGCTGCATCTGCAGTGCGAGGTACTCGGGTTCGCACATATTGAACAGCTCAGCGGTCGGTAGTGGCACAGCAAACGCGAGCGCGTCAAGCGTACGGATGACGTTTGTGATCGCTGCAAGGTTGCGCTCCATCTCGTTCGCTTCGTCCGACACGCTCTTGTTCGCAGCAGGACATGACGCCGTCGGTCCACGTCAGTCAGCGCCATTACCCAACAGCAGTAACGACAACAATGTCGTCATGATTTGTACAGCGAACCAGCCATGCTGTCGGTTATTCACACTGCTATCACACACCACACACCTTGAGGTTGAGCAAGTACGTCGCGAACGCCTCGAGCGCAGGGACGACTGGCTTCTGAATGCGCTTGCACGCCGCGCGCGTGGACGCGAGGAAGCGCTCGCACTGCTCGTGCACGAGCGCTGGGAACATTGTGCGGAGCGTCGCGAGACACTGGCGTGGCGACGGCAGCAGCGCAAGTTGCAGCGTCTGCAGCTCGACGTGGAGGAACTCGACCGCGCACGTTGACGCGAGTCGTTCAATGTCCCGCACCTAGCGTGTGTGTGTGTACATGCGTAGTCGGTCAGTCGTGCAGATTGCAAGCGTGAGTCCACAGAGTCTGTGTGCTGATCTACCATGACATGCCACAATAGTGTTCATGTTAGGACTGCTGGTCACGTCGTACCTGGGCGTTGAGATCCTGAACAGCTGCTGTCATCGCTGCGAGTGAGTACTCGTTACGTCGGAACTGCGTCGCGATCGCATCAACGTCGAGTTGCTCGCTCCGTGCGTGTTGCGTCATGACTGGCGCGTAGCAGCGTTTGAACCACGCGACCGCGTCGACTGCGCTCGCGAGCAGGTCATCAATGAGCTCGACTAGGAGACTGTACTGGCTGTCGTCACTAAGACGCGCTTCAATCCGGTCTGCAATGCTCAGGCGCCGATGTTCATCTCCGTCACCCTCAACATCGTTATCAGCATCGCTGAGACTGCTATAGCCGCTGGTACGCTGCTGATGTTGCTGTTTTGCTTGACTCGATCCAATCGTGTCGGTACATACGACGTCGGTTGTCTCGAGCGTGCACGAGCGTGTGTTGCGGGCGAACGTAAGGATCGCAGCGAGCTCGGGGTGCGCCGTCAGCGATGGGATGCTCGCAAAGTGCGTGACGAGGCCACTTAGGACATTTTGGATCGTAGCTGCGATGTCGCTCATTGGCGGCTGCTCAACGATCGTGTCGCTTGTCATAGCAACACTGTCGGCATGTGCGAGCTCAAGCGCCACGGTAAAGAGCGGCACGGGCGTAAGCAACGCGATGCTGCAGAGCGCTTCTGCTGCGTCCGTGCTGCCTGGCGCTGCGTTACTGTCCGCCACAGCGTCTAGCGATAACGCAACGTCAGTCGAATTGCAACTACTGCTGACGGGCGCAGTGACAGCACTAGTCGAATGCTGTATGAAAATGCTGTGCGCATCGGAATCGAACTCGCGCAGCACGAGACGCTGCGAGACGTCGACTTCGATGCAGCGGAGCAACTCGTCGAGCGTGAACGCGTCGCTGCGGTCTCCACTGCTTCCGTCGCGGTTGCTACTACTACTGCTGCTGTTAGCTGCAAGCACTTGGAAGACGAGCGCCTCGAACGTGCTCTCCATCCAAACAGCTGCCGACAGCGCGTCGTCGTCCTTGACGCTCGCATCAGTCACTACAGCGTGGAACTTGTCACCGAGTGCGAGACGCACAAAGCGCTTCACCTGCTGCCTTGCGAGTATCAGCGGACGCCGCGAGTCGCTGCTGCCTGTGATCATAGGACGCGCTATTGGTGGTGGTGATGATGCTACTGCTACTGCTGTCTTTCTGCTGGGCGACGTGGTCACGACCGCCTCGGCACCTCCAGCATCAGCGTCCGTAGCGCTCGTACAGCGAGTCGCATCGAACGTTTGGTGAAAGGCCAACACGAGGTCGTCGTGCGCTGTGACGCGACGAATGTGCGCTGCGTTCGCGCCGCGGAGCAAGTGGTTGTACATTGTTTCGACGCTCCGCCGCACAATCGCAACGTACACATCGAGCTGCATGAACGCGACGAGCGTGATGAACCTCGTGAGCTGCGCGCACGTGCGGCGCTGGATCGCTGCGAGCGTCCAGCGGATCGCGTCGCGTCGGTCGTGCGGCTGCTGCTGCTGCCACTGCGCCGTGCGCGTCATGTACTGCTTGGCCGTCATGCGCAAGTGCGCTGCCTTGGACAGCGACAGCAGCGGTGCAGTCATCGTTGTTGCTGCTGTTGACGCGGCTGTCGTTTGCACGTAGTACTCGTGCAGCATGAGCTGATCGTCGGCCGTTGCGAGTGCGAGCGCGCGCTCAATGGAGCTGTCAAAGGGCCGAACATTGCTGCTCGTGCGCGTCGAGACGGCGATTGCGTGGTCTGGGACGCCGCTGTTTGCAGTGTCTGTGCTCGTCAGGCTGCTGTGGCACACATGCAGTAGAACAGTCTGGATGCGCGTGTTCACGGCGCTGATATCCGCGACGCGCTGCTGCACAAACGCTGCGTTCTTGGCCACGAACGCGCCGAGCGTGAGCGTTGCGCCGTCCCAGTCGCACACGAGCTGCAACATCGCGAGCGACTCGAGCTCGCGCCGGACGCGCTGCATGCCATCAACGAGTGCTGGAGTCGAGAAGTAGAGCGCAGCGAGCAAATACACGCGTGCAGTGTCGATCTTTGCGCGTCGGATCCAGCGCTTCCAGCTGATGAAGACCTTGCGGTAGCGAAAGCTGTGAAGGGCGTCCCATGTGTGAGAGACGCGATCATCCGCTGACAGTGTGAATTGGAAGAGTTGACACGAAACATCCACACTGAGCGCGCTAGCCACACAGCGTACGTACAGCTGGAACGTCGGCAGACGCGCGATGCAGTCAAACTGACGTCGCTGGCGCTCCCACTCGGCTGTCGGGACGAACGACGCGCAGAAGCCGTCGGCTTTCACGTGGAACGTCAGGCCCGCGCCACTGACCGTGTAGTAGTCGCACTTGGCAATGCTGAGCGGCAAATCGTGCGTCGCGCTCGTGCTCTTCACGGTGTCGCTAAAGAGTTCGTCCTTGCGAGGCGACACGCAAGTGCAAGTGTCAGAAGTCGTCAGCACACACCCTCACCCATCACAAACAAGCAAGCGAAGACACCACATAGCATTGCGACGGTCGTACATGTGTGAGCGTGACGACATCGTACGGGTTGTACCGACGGCTCGGTTCGAGGCAGTGCACAGGCACGGCGTAGATGAACGCGTCGCGGTGGTACGACGCCATCACTAGGGTGTTGATTGGTTCGAGCTGCGACGGACCTGAAGCACGAGGTGGTACAAGCAGTGTCGGCCCGATGCAGCGCGATGCAAGCAGGTGCTCAGCGTGAATGTCACGACATACAGAGCAGTTGCCTGCTAAGTGACGCGAGCCAACACAACCGCTAGGTTGCTCACCTGTGTCGCCTCGGTGCTGCGGCTGTGTAGGACGCGCGGCAGCTGGAGCGCCTGCGACGATCGACTGCGAACGCGCAACACTGTCGTTGTCGGGACTACTAGCAGTAGTACGCTGTCGGACTGCTGCGGATGCAGACAGCGGTCGCTTCGTGCCAGTGATCGCCGCGGCGCTCGTGGCCGACGGTTGATGCGGCACGCGCAGTCGCTGTTGTTGCTGCTGCACTGGACTGTTTGCTCGACTCGTGGCGTCGCGATCGAGCTCGCGACTGGCTTTGATGAGCGAGACTGGCGCTGCTGACATCGGTCGCTTCCCGAGTCGTGACCCTGGACGCAGCAGCGCCACTGGCATCTTGACGACCAGCGCACTACGCGACGCTGTGTGTGGCGGGATCGACAGTGTCGCTGCCGAGCTCCGTACATCATCTTGCGTGCTTGATGCAGCAGGCAGCACTGTCGATTGTGCCACTACTCCTCCTGGCCGGTTCGGTATAGCTCTTGCACTGCTGGGTCGGGCGTCTGCGTTTGACTCGACCGGTTGGTTGTTTGAGTTCACAGTTGCTGCTGCTGCAGTTTGCTGGTTACTGCTGTTCGTCGCGGCCTGGATGCGGTGCATGCGCTGCTGACTCGTGCTCGCGTGGCGGCTACCTGATCCAGCCGACTTGGGCCGCGTCGCTGGCTTTGTTGGTACGAACGCGCTGTGGCCAGCTGCTGTCGCACTCGCTTCAGACGGTTGTGGTGGCTGCTGGTCAAGTACATTTGTTGGTTGTCCAAGACGTCAGTGACGAGACGGGTCTAGCAGTACCAGGAGGCAGAGCGACGTGTTCGTGGATGTGTGCACGTACATCTTCAGACTGCTGCTGCTGATGATGATGCATGCGTACAGATGCAGCAGATCCTGGTCTTGGCATGCGCAGTCGCTCGCTCAGCTACTCGCTCGTACACATGCAAGTATACGCACGCGCATATATTCACCAACCAGCATGTGAGGCGCCGCAGTCTCGTATGTTTGACCATCACAGTCTGAACATCTCGTCGTCATTGAGCGGCTCGTACCTGGAGCGCAGCGTCTTGGTTGCTCTCGTTCGCGCGCCGTGCGAGCTCATGGATCACATGGTGAGCGTTTGTCGTTGGTGTTGGGGAGTCTGTTGTATTTGTACCTGTCTGACGGCTATGCGCCGCACCAGCAGTGCGCGGTCGCAGATTTGGTGCACGTCCGAACTGCTCGTGCTCCCGCATCGCGTGTGCGCATGGAGGAGCTGCAGCAGTCACTTGCGTTGCCTAGACGTGATGGCAGTGCTATCAGAGCTATGACGCTGTGGTTGCGGCGACCCTTGAGAAGCGAGAGAGCGAGCGACTGGCGAAATGCAATGATCGCAATGGGTTCGTCGATTGACACAATGCAACCAATCACCAAGTTTCGCGTCTGAGATCGCGAGAGTTGTTGTTCGCCTAGGTGCGTTGATGCGTTCCACGTTGTCTAGAACAACTTGTAGAGCGCCGCGCTGTGTGTGCAAACGTAGCAACCACTGCACGACAGATGCACACGTCCAGCGACGATAATGCTCTTGCTCTTGTTGT
>JAADWX010000476.1:0-20967 GCA_023336405.1 Globisporangium echinulatum | reverse complement strand
CCGTGACGACTGTGCCTGTGAGTCGACGCATCTGCGTTCAGTGTTCGTGCGTTCGACAGTGGATGAGAGTGCGTGCGCCTGGGAGTCCAATGTGTCCACATATCTGCGTCGTGTCTTTGTGTGGTCATGGCCGTGTGCGAGAAGCGTAAGCGAGTCATCTAAACGACACTTGCTGCAGCGCGCTGACTTTGTTCGCGCTCGCTGGTGGCTATACACATGTGCGAATGGCAAACTTGCCTCCTTGTTGCGGCCCCACAGTGTTGTGGCTATGGACGAGCGGATAGCCAGATAGTTAGACAAGAGACACAACGGACCGCAGACACTCGTGTTCACTGGTGCTAGTGCTTGTGCCAGGGCTTGAGCGGCGTGACGAAGCGGAACGGCACTTTGCGATCCGGCACCTGCCCGATCTCGTCGGCGTCGTCCTCAAACTTGAGGATTACGTACGGAGCACCCTACAGCAAGCGAGCGCACACCAAGACCACATACACTGACTGTTAGTGCGTCCTACACATTCGCTCTCTCATTCAGTTCGGCTGGCACGATGCTCAAAGCCCGCACCTCTGGGTTTGGTACGCGGATCGTTGCGCGGTAGAAGCTCGTGGTGTTTGGGTACATGGCCATCACGCGCTGGTTCACGGCGTACTGGATCCACTCGCCTGCCGGCAGCACGTCGCCCAGGAGCTCGACGACCTGGTGCTTTGGCACGACGTGGTGCCGATCGCCTGCGTCCACGTCCTCGACTTCGTACGCGTTTGTGATGTCGCTAAAGCGCACAATGCGCGCGAGGATCCACAGCTCGTGGCTCCGTGCGACCTTCGCAGCGACGTACCGACCGGGCGCTAGGATCGGCTCGTTGCTGAGCGCGAGCGCTGCTGCTGCTGCCGTGAACTGGAAGCTCGCAGACGTCGACGCCGATAGCATCTGCGCTGGTGTCGGGTACAGCTCACTCGCGGTCTCACTGCTCGCTGGCGCACTATTGTTGTTGCTACTGCTACTGTTTGCAAGTCGCTTGACCTCTTGCTCGACAGCTTCGACGCCGTCCTGCACCTGCTGGCGCTGCTGGTGAAGCAGTCGACACGCGACTGCGAGCCAGTGCTGCAACCGCCGCGCGTACTTCTTCTTTGCTGCAGCGTCGAGCACAGGCGGCAGTGGCGACTCATCGCTCTCGGCTTTGTTGTCGTGTGTCTCGGTCTCGGAATCGTCGTCGTCGTCGTCGCGCGCAGGCGGAGGCGCGAGCTTGGCGCGCAGCCGATTGATCTTCTTGGCGACGACGTCCATGCCGTTGTCGAGCAGCTGCGTCGCGACGAACGCATCGACTGCTTCCTGCGCGGTTGGTCGCACGCGCTTCCCACTACCACTGCTCGCTAGCGCAGTCATCGCTCGCGCTGCGCTCTCCATGTTTCTCTTCGTGTTGTATGTGGATGAATGCTCAAGCAGAAAGTGTGAGCACATATCAACAACTGCAGTATACTGAAACCAAGTGAATGATCAATTGAATGTATAGTGACAAATACGAAGGAGGCACACACGACTTCAGAAGAGCTTGCTGAGGGACGGCACGCGCATGCGCTGGACCGAGCCGTCCGTGCCGCTCGTGAAGAAGTATTCGTCAGTCGCGATGGCGTCCGTCACGCCCCACGACGAACTCGTCTACCGAGTCGCGATACATACATACGTATACAACATCAGATATCCGACTCAGCGCCACGTCCATCGACGCAAGTTGGCTTGCTCAAGCAGACTGACACCTCATCGTCATCACAGCACGAGCCGACGTACCACGTTGATCGCCATGTTGGACGCTGCGTCGCCGAGGATGTTGGATGCTGCGTCGCTCAGGAACGACGGCTTGGCGTGCACTTTGCTCAGCGCCGTGACTTCGCGAAAGATCGGGAGCGACCAGATCTTGACGTCGCCGCTCGCCGAGCCCGAGAGCACGCAGTGGCCACTTGGGTGCACCTCGAGCGTCGTGATCGCCGTTTCGTGGGCGTTCGTGACCGTGTGGAGCACGCGGCGCTGCCGCACGTCAAAGACGCTGATCGAACCACCTTCGCCACCCGAGATGAGCAGCTGGTGCGTCGATGAGAACGCGACGGACGCTGCACCTGCAGGGTGACACACGGGCGCTGCAACGAGTGCGCGGGGCGTCGGCAGCAGCAGATCCCAGAGACACACGCTCCGCTTCCTGCAAAGTGCGTCTATGAGTATATGGCACGTAGATAGACATGCAGCAGAGATAACAAATCCGCATCGTTCCTCATAGACGTACTCGGAGGAGCTCCCGACAGTCGCGACGCAGCTCCCAGCGTTGACGAACGCGAGCGCCTTGGCGCCCTTGTCGTGGCACTGGTCCGTCATTGCCACCATTTCCCATCACCATCACAACCACACACAGAAAGACACAGCGATACGTGTGAGGTACGTACGAGCGTGTCATCTCCCTAGTCCCACACACGCCAATGCACACATACACGCAGCAGGAGACAAAGACGCACCTCGAGCTGTCGGTAGCACGTCTCGCGGTCCAAGCTGCCAAACTTCCACATCAATAGCCGTCCGAGCGTGTCGACTGCTCCCATCTGCACATAGACACACATAAAGACACAGTCACATACACATGTGGAGAAGACCGACCACCCAGCAGCGTCGCGAGCCGAGTGCGTCAGTAGCTCGTCTAGCTTGCTTCGTCTCGCCAACGCTGCGCTATTGAGGCACCGCATTCGCAGCAGCACTGCTCGCACCTGCTGTCCGAGGCTGTCAAACTTGATCTTCTTCACATCGCGGCGCGACGAGAGCGATGGACTCGACAGGTACGTCTACGTGCTCGAGCAGTGTGAGCCATCCTGACTAACAGTGTCCAGCTCGCCTCCTCCTTATACAATCACATACATATATACATGTATACACGCATATAGAGACGCACCGCGACGACGTCGTCCTCCTGGAACGAGCACACGGCGCTGAGGCTGTCGTAGGACCAGAGATGGACCTTGCCCTTCTGGTTCCCCGACGCAAAGAGCGGCAAGTATGGGTGTGACTCGACTGCAGTCGGCTTGAAGCTTGGGACCCTGGCGTCCGATGGCGATGCACCACCTGCACTTGCGAGCAGCGACGCTGACGCCGGCCCGGATGCGAGCATGCGACTGCCGATCGAGAGCGGCGGTCCGAGCGCTGCACTGAGCTCTGTGTGCGCATTGCTGTTGTTGCTATTGTTGTTATTGCTTACGTAGCCAGCAGCTGCTGCTGCGGCAGCACTGCTACTGTCGGCTGCCGTCTTGCGGCGCATCGGCAGGAGCGCCACAGATGTGGATGCAGTGCCACTGCCTGTGCCGTCAGCAAAGAACGACGCTTGCGGGTTCGCGTACATGCCCTTGAACTGGAACTTGCTGCCGTCCGAGTAGTCGGTGCAGCCCGTGCGGCAGATGCCTCTGCTGCTGCAGAGCACGAGCTCGGCCGTTTCGGTCGCGCGGTTGAAGCACATGCTCTTGATCGAGACCTCGCTGCGGTAGATGCAGCTCGTCTGGAGCACCACGGGCGGTTGCTGACGCCGCTCAAAGAGATCGACGAGATCTGCAGCGCGTGGCGTACTGGGACCCCTGCTGCTGCTACCAGTCGCTGTTGCTGCCGCCGTAGCGCTCGAGAGTAGGATCTTCTGCGACCGCGTGAGCGCCACCGACTTCTTGGCCGGAAATGCTGGGAGATGGCCCCAGCTGATGTCGTTCGTGAGCTTCTCGCTGCAGCACTCGAGTTGCGCGTTCAGTCGCAACAGCAGCTCGTCCTTGTCGGCAAAGAGCTTGAGCAGTAGCAACCACGGACAGCGCGCGCAGCCGCAGCTCAAAAGCCGCCGCGGGTCACGGCTCGTCGCTGCTGCTGCTGCGTCCTTACGGGTCGGTGACGGAGGCGACGACGATGTCCCCACCTTTGTCGCAGAGCTCTCGCCCGCAGACGCACTCGCGCCACTGCCGCCGCCTCCTCCAGTACCAGCAGCAGCACTTCCTCCACTGCCACCAGTACTACCGGATGCCGAGGCAGCATCGAACGGACGATAGTACAGCTCTGCGAGGTCGCGCAGCAGCGTGCGCGCCGCAAATTTGCTCAGCCGTGTAGCATACGCGGTCCAAACGTGCGTGAGCCGCTTCGCCGCGAGTGTCGCGTCACTGAGTGGACTCGCGCCGTCGACTGCGATTTTGGCTACGTGCGCAGGCATCCCGCTCGCAGCCAGCAGCAGCACGAGCGTCCAGTACGGACAGTACGTGAACAGCGGCGACGACGCTGCGCCACCCGCGAGGTTCAAGCGGTTTGTCTTGACATCGGCGACGAACGCGTCGAGCTCGGTTTGCAGCATCTCAACGACGAGGTACAGCGCCGGGATCGCTTGCTGCAGCGACACAGTCGCGGCGATAGCTCCCATTGCAGTTCCAGTCACTGAGGTCGATGGTGGTGGTGCTGCAGCGCTGCGAGCGGCGACACAGTGCACGCAAACGTCGGCAAGCGCGATGGACTGGAGCTCGTCGAGCGCCTTCTTCGGCAGCGCGTCCTTGTGCGGAAAGATCATCCCGAGCGACCGGTACATGCAGCACGGACTGCGAATGTACCGCGCACAGACGCACACGACGCTGTAGATCGCAGCGACTGCGACACGCACATACTCGCTGGTTGCAATGCCCACGCGCTCGCTCGATGGCTTGGTGTAGTAGTAGCTGAGCCAGAGAAGCAGTCGCGCGGCAGCCGAGAGCAGCTGCGAGCATGTCTGGTCCACACGGCGCGTGTGCCGCAGGTCGGTCGATGAGGCCACGAGATCGCCGGAGGCTACGACTGCGATGCCCTCAACAATGAGCTCGATGAAGTGTGGCAACGGGTTCGCGAACTGCGGCAGCGCTGACTCGCGCGTGTTGTTGTTTCCATCACTCTCGACGCTGTCGGCAAGCGCGTTCCAACCCGAGACAAGGAAATCCAAGCCCGCGAGCCGGTTCGAGTGCACGAGCGCACGCACGACGGAGCTGCGCAGCGCGGCCTCGTCGAACGCACTCGCGGTTTCGAGCACCGACTCGAGTGCGAACGCACCGCCGCGCACGACGAGACAGCGGATCGCGCTGTTGATACCCGTCTCAAGCACTGACTGTTGCTGCTGCTGCTGCTGTTGCGCAACGCTCTTGACCAGCATCGCATCTCGAGTGCGCGCGAGGAACGCTTCGTAGAGCGCATCGACCTGCGCGCCGAGCGAAGTCGCGAGGATGCGGTGACGGCACGCGAGGAACGCAGCAGCCTCGGCGCTCCGGGGCTTGTCGTGCGCAAACGCGACAAAGACCGGCGCAAAGTCGCGCTGCTGCACGAGCGCGACCGTGTGGAGTCCAAGTCGCTGCACACGGTTGAGCGCGAGCGTCTCGAGCGCGACGATCTGCGTGCGGACTGCGAGCTTGAGCGGCACGAGCGTGCGCTCCAGAAATCGCACAATCGCACACGCACCGAGCAGGCTCTGGCCGAACGCGCGCCAGTAGAGCGTGTACGGCGACGCTTCGGTGGATGCGCGGCTCGTGTCAAATATGCACTGCATCTCGATCGCGGGCGCAGTGAGCAAGCACTGGACGCCGCGCTGCGTCTCGCCAAGCACGTACTGGACAAAGAAACTCATGTACACGTCGCCGCACGCCTGCGCGCGCGTCCACACGGTCGTCCGGAGGTACTCGGCGCATACACCCTGGCAGTTCACAGCAGCATCTGCGCCTACTGCGCTGCCGATTGACCGCATGTTACTGCTCAGTCCACTGAACGAGAACTGCGCGAGGTCACTGTCACCACTGTCACTACTACTGCTGCCACCGAGGTCCCACTTCTCCGACAGCCGCGCGATGAGGAACGAGAGTACGAGCGTGCGGTCTGCGTGCTCTGCGACCGCAATGGCCTCTTGCACCTTGCCGCCGAGCAAGAAGAACGCTGTCGAGAGCGCGTACCGGCGCTTGGCCTTGAGCACGTACGCATTCTTGATCGCTGCGTTGCGCCAGCGCGCGTCGCCAAAGTCGTTGCTCAGCATATCGGCGATGCGCGACTCGCTACTCATGCGAAAGAGGCTCGCGAGCAACGTCGTCTTGCCGAGCAGCACGTAGAAGACCGCGACGTGGAACGGGTCGCGCGTCGCCGCGAACTCGCTTTGCGCGACCTTCTCCGTGAGTTGTTGCAGCTTCGCGACGCGCTGGACCCAGAACGGCATGCGGAACTGCTGCATCTCGCGCCAGGTCATTGCGTGCGTCGGGACGCACTCGATCAGCAGCTCGTCCTGGAAGTCCGTGATCGCGGCCCAAACCACTTGCTCCGAGCAGATGCCGACAGCGCGCGCCGCAGTTGACGACGACGCGTCTGCGTCTACATCGCTCTCTGCTGCTACATCGCTACTGGTTGCAGCATCACCAGTCCTGCTCGACGAGCCACCAGCAGCGGCGGTGGCGTCGCGCTCGTTCGCAGGCAGTAGTGGCCACAGCAGACTCGCGTGGAACCGCAGCGCCGCCTCATCTTTCTTGCGAGCGCTGTCACGCTCCCACGCCACGGTCTTGCGCATACCGG
Source organism: Globisporangium echinulatum (assembly GCA_023336405.1). NCBI lineage: Eukaryota > Oomycota > Peronosporomycetes > Pythiales > Pythiaceae > Globisporangium > Globisporangium echinulatum. The sequence continues at coordinate 14,406 of JAADWX010000476.1, read as the reverse complement.
CTACGACCGACAGGAACACGTCGGCTTCGGACGGTGAAAGGAACGTGAGCGCCGCGTGGCGCTCGGTGAGAAACGCTGCGAGCGCAGGCCCTTCGAGCGCCGACGACTGCGCATTCACAATGGCCGCTGCGTCGTGATCATTCGCATCGGTACTGTTGATATCAGTCGTGCCAAGCGACGACCGCGGCGCAAAGAGCAGCTCGGCGCGGTCTGCGTTGTTGCGCGAGGCGCGGTAGTCCATCGCAAACAAGTCGCTCGCGCGAGCAGGCGCGGCCACCGCAGACGAGATGCCTGTCGAGCCGGTAACTCGTTTGCCACATCGATATACAGCCGATCGCTCGTCGTCGTCGGCACTGGCGTCACTTAGCATTTCCTTCTCCGGCTGCCCGAGTAGTTTTGTGAGCGGCAGCAGTGGCAGCTCGAGCAGTGGTGCGTGGTCGAGCATGCGCAAGTAGCAGCGCTTCTCGTGCTCGAGCATCGACGTTTTGACGTGCTCGAGCACAGTCTCGAGGCTGCGAAACGAGCCGCGCAGCAGTAGGAACATGAGCGTCACCGGGTGGTGCGCAGCGCTCAATGGCATCGACTGTCCGCTAATCTGAGTCTGTGCAGGCGACTGCGCTATCCGAAACGGCAAGCCGCTGTGGTGCGCATTAGCTGCCGCTGTGCCGCTCAGGTCGTGGATATTGACACTCGCGATGCTTTCATCGAGCGCAAGTAGTGCGTGCGGGTAGCTCGCGAGCGACGAGATGCGCTGCGGCTTGACGCTGAAGCGGCTCGAGGACCACGCAAGGTGCCATTTGCTAGTCGACAACGATGCGTCGCGCTTGATCACGCCAATCGCAGTCGTCGAAAGGAAGAGCAGCTCGCACTCGCGCGCAGGCGTCACGGGCGGCGTCCACTCGAGCGACACGACTGCGCCGAGTTTCTTCTGTTCGAGCACGACGACGCCCTCACAATAGCTCTCGAACGCCGGTAGGATGCATACGCTCGTATCAGCGACTGCAGCAGCAGACGACAAGGACAACGACGATGACGACGACGACTGTTGCTGCAGACTGTCGACCGCGCGCTCAAACAACACAGCGACGCGACCACACGCGCTGATGGCAAACTGTCGGAACAAGAACGTCTCGGTCACGACGTGGAAGTGCATCGCGTCATTCGGCGTCTCGGCTGCGGTTGTCGTGCGGATCAGTGCAGCGACATCCGTGTGCTGGATGTTCCGAAGCTCCGTGAGGTCGTCCATATCAGCAAATGTCCACAGGTCGAGCTGGAGATGCGCGTCGATGGATGCAAACGTGACCTCGAACGGCTCGAGCGACGGCACGCTCGAAATACTCATGAAGCGCGTGTGCGGCACGACGACACGCGTCTTCCGGTGCAGCGTCATCTTGATAGTCGACTGAGTCGGCGGCAGAAGCGACGACGCACTGTTCAAACCGAGATCCACGTCGAGATCGTCTACGCAATCGTCGCTCATGTCGCTACCATCGGTCTGCTGCGACGGCGTCGGCGACGACACACGTTCGAACGCAAAAATCCAGACGAGCAGCTCTGCACCGCCGTGCCGCAGCCCAATGACGACGCAGAAGTCCTTGGACGGACGACTGCGCGACGACACGGCGTTGCCAAAGATTGACTGCGACGCACACCAGTCGAGCTTCTGCGTCTCCGGCACGCGCACAACGACCAGCTCGTCGAGCTCAACCGCGTCGTCGCTGTTGCTCTCGTCTTCGTAGCACACGACTGCGTGCGCAGCCGCCTCCACTGTTGCGTTTGGCGCTAAGCCGCCGTGGGGCGACCCATTTCGTACGCTACCGCCTCTGAATAGTGGTGGAGGTACTGTCGTCGCTGTACATGGTGAGCTATCGCTACCTGACGCAGTCTCAGCACTGTCGGCAGTCGCTGCAGCATAGAGCTTGTCAGCTGAAAAGAAGAACAGCACACTCTGCTCCTCGTAGCAGCATGTGTGCGTTGCTGCGCGCATCGCATCAGTCGGATGCGGGCGACACACGACCTGGAGCTTGCGCAGCGACGCGCTCGGACGGAACACGTCGAGGCAGCCGTCAATGTTCGACACTGCAATCTTGCGAGGCAGTCCGCCTTTGTGGTTCGCACTGCCGTCAGACATGCTGCGCCGACTCGCAGCGCGCACGTTCGAAATCGCGAGTGCGTATGCAGTACCGTCGCGCTGTTTGGCGCCAAACACGCAGTCGCACAGGTCGCCGACTTCGCAGCTTTGCACTGAGTAACAGACCGACGCGCGGCTGCCTCGCGCACCGCCAAACGCTGCGCTGTCGGCCTGAAGCTTGAGCCGTGCGACGCGCAGGTGCGTCTCACCTGATCGCGGCTGGAACACGATCTCGATCACGAACGTCGAGCTGCCGTTCTCACGGTCTGAGTTGTGGCAGCGCAGCGTACATTGACAGTCAAATAGTGAGCATCAATGCCGTCTCGGTGCTCTGGCTAAAGACGTTCATTCAGTGCACATCAAATGTGACCACGACAGAGAGCAGCTGCAACTGCCGCACACGCACCGCGATAGTCTGACGAGCAGATGTTGACAATCGTCGCGTCCGCGAGCTGCTCGCGAAGGCCGTTGAATATCAGCAGCAACGACACTCGCGGTGACACGCCCTGCAAGCCACCACCACCACGTAGATGACCATGACCGACGCGTTAGGTCACAATACCAGCAAACATCACAGAGCTTGAAATCATCAATACTAAACCAAGCCAAGACTCGACAATACAAGCCGTGCCATACAAGCCGATCCAAAACAAGCCAAACCAAGCCGAGACGAGCCGAGTCAACACAAACCAACCCGAGCCGAGTCAGCGCAAATATAGCCGAGCTAGTCAACCGTCACGCTCCTTACCGAAAACGGAACGAACTCTGTCCGGAAGAGACACAGATCGCCAGTGTCGTGCACGCCGTAGAGCAGGTACACGGCAAAGGTCTTCGCGAGCGGCGCGTTGCCGCAAATGAACGTCTCGCCTGCGTGCGTGTCTGCGATCGCACCAACTTTGTCGCCCATGAGCTTCGCATTTATCTTCGCGAGACCGTCCATGCGCTGACTATACAGCTCGCCGCGGCGCGCGTCATCGAGGCTGCTAACGCCGTAGTGGAACAGTGCGAGTGCCGACAGCACGTTCGCTTCATCGAGCATCGCGTCCGGGATCGATGCGAGCGTGCTCGCAGTTGGCCGCGCCCACGCGTGGCTCACGAGCCCAAACGCGCGGATCGTAGCGCTCGTGTCACGGTCCGCGTCAAAGAAGAAGCGCTCGGAATCGGGCTGCAGCAGGTAGTCCTGGCCGCTAAAGATCTTCCAGAGCACAAACGACCGATTCGCGACGGTCTCGCGCCAGATCGACACGTTCCCGGCCTTGTCGAGCGTAAACAGCATCTCGCAGCGCGCTGCAGCTGCAGGCGTCGAAGCTGCGCGCAGCTTGTACATCTGCGCGTCCGTGGCCCACTGCAGCTGCTGGATCGCGCGTTGGTGCGCGAGGAACTGGCACATCGGTGCGCCGTCGTGCTCGAACGCGTCGAGGTGCCAGACCTTGACGATGCGGCCGTACTTTGCAGCAGTCGCGAGGAACGGCCGCGCGCCGCTCGTTGCGCCAAAGTGGCACACGCTGCTGTCGGGACCGCAGCGGAGCGAGAAGCTGCGTTGGAGATACACTTGCACAGCGTCGTCTACGATCTTCCAGATCGTCACGCGCTCACCTGCGCCAACGAGCAGCAGGTCCTCGGCGCCACTCTCGACCCACTCGAGACGGTCCATGAGTCGGTCCTCGCTCTTCCAGCGCACGCTCTCGCGCCACGTCGTCAGCTGCAGCTGCAGATGCAGCTTGGCGTAGTCGCTTGCGACGTCATCAGTACGCCGAGATGCAATCGTACCGGCCGATAGGCTGGACGCTGTGAGGCCGAACGCGTCGCTGCCACCACTGGTTGTGGCAGCTGCGAATGCGCTGCCGGCCCCTACTACAGTAGCTGATCGCGTACCTGCTCCGCAGGGCATGAGCAGCACGCCGCGGCCTTCACCGACACACAGTGCGACTGCGCCGCGCGCTGCCTTACGCGAGCCATTGAAGCGGATGCAGCGCACGACGTCGTCGCTCGTCCACACCTGCCAGAGATCGAACTGCGACGTGCGCCTCGCCTCGCTGCGTGGATTCAGCGGCGTCGCGGCGTCCTGGTTTTCTACGAGCACGACCACGAGCGCACCGGTAGAATATATGAAGTAGCGATTGCCATCAAAGAGTGCAGCACATGAGCGCAAGTCGTCACCGTCGCCGCGCACGTCGGGTGCCGCGACTGCCGCGACCGCTTCCTCTAGCCGGAACACCATGAAGTTTGGAGTGATTGCGATCGTGTCTGGTTCAAGCTGCAAGCCGAGAGTATGGTGTGGCAGACACAACATTCATCGACAACAAACACAATAACATAAACCAGCGATGGAAAATGCTTAGAACGTGGAATCTAGTTGTTATGGAGCAGTCTACATCGCGAAAGGTCACACAGATCTGCTAGTTTGGCACTTCAGCACAAGCGTCGCACTGCAACTCGAACTCGATCCGCGTGCAAGTGCGCGTGTGCGTACGTACGTGCTCTCATCGTGCTCACTCGTTCTCACTTTACAGCATCGGCAGCAGCAGCAGCAAGTGGAACCGCTGCAGCGAGATGCCGCCAAAGAAGCCCGGTGTTGCGTCGCCACTCAAGAAGAAGCACAAGGAACCCGGCAAAACGCTCGGCGGCGACGGAGCCGACAACAGTCATGCACGCGTAGACAGCGGTGGCAATGCAGGCCAAGACAACGATGAGATGGATGTGTACCACGAACCGGTGCGTCGCGTTGCGCTTGAGTCATGTGTGCGCAGCTGAGCTACTGAATGGACAGCTGTCGGCATTGACTGACGATATGCTCCGTCGTTGTCACCACATACACATTACGGTGCGGCGCAACACACAGGTGAAGCGCGTGGTGGTCCCAGAGAACCAGCTGAAGCTCTCCGATGCAGAGCTCAGGGAGGAGTTCTCGCGCGTGCTCACGGCGAACGACCCGAACGTGCCGAACAACATCACCAAGTACAACTACAAGGAACGCACGTACAAGGTGGACCCGCCGGGACCAGGCGACCATCTGTACGTGCACCTCTGCGCTGACGGCAGTATGATTCACAGAGAGTCGGAGGACGCCAAGACGCAGGCTGCGTTTGACCAGAAGCGCGCCGAGAGCGAGAAAGAGGCACGCGAGTTCGCGATTAAGCAGGCCAAGGACGAGGCCGAGGCCAAGGGCGAGAAGATTGACGAGGCGTCGCTCCAGTTCGAGTCGGGCAAGAACCAGTTCAACTACAGCGAGCGCGCGGCACAGACGTACACGAATCCACTGCGACAGCGGTCAGTTGAGACCGAACCGCCGCCAGTCGTGAGCTTCATGGCAACCGTGACGCAGTGGGAGATCTACGACACGTTCATGGCTGCGTACGAGCAGCACCAGCACGAACAGCTGCAACTCCAGAAGGTCGCGCAGAAGAAAGAAAAGGACGAGAAAGACAGCAGCGAGACGATCACTGCAGCCGTGACGGCTACGAGTGCGGCGAGCAACGGCAGTAGCAGTGGCGGCAGTGGCGCGGCCGGCAGCAAGGGCAAAGGCGATGACATGGTGCACTCGGCTGCGATGGGCAAGACGCTGCGCATCATCGAGCGCATGGTGAACCAAAACGCAGACGACGAGATCTTCCACGACTTCAAGTACTGGGAGGACGCGAGCGACCAGTTCCGCGAGGGCGAGGGCTCGCTCCTGCCGCTCTGGCGCTTTGCGAGCGAACGCGCGAAAAAGAAACAAGTCACGGCCGTGTGCTGGAACCCGCGGTTCGCCGACCTCTTTGCGATCGGCTACGGCTCGTACGACTTTCTCAAGCAGGGCACGGGCGTCGTGTGCTGCTTCTCGCTCAAGAACTCGTCGCACCCCGAGTTCACGTTCACGACTGAGTCGGGTGTCATGTGCCTCGACTTTCATCCGCAGCACGCGGCGCTGCTTGCGGTCGGGTGCTACGACGGCACGGTCATTGTCTACGACGTGCGCAACAAGGCGAACCGGCCGATCTACACGTCGACGATCAAGACGGGCAAGCACACGGACCCAGTGTGGCAAGTGAACTGGCAAGAGGAGGACCTCGCCAAGGAGCTCAATTTCTACTCGATCTCGTCCGACGGCCGCGTTGCGAACTGGATCATGAGCAAGAACGAGCTCAAGATGGAGCCCGTGATGCAGCTCAAGATCGTCTCGACCGCCAAGGACGATCCTGAGGAGTCGTCGCTCTCGGGGCTCGCTGGTGGCTGCTGCTTTGACTTTAACCGCTTCAGCGAGCACCTCTTTGTCGTCGGCACAGAGGAAGGGAAGCTGCACAAGTGCTCGAAAGCGTACTCGGGCCAGTACCTCGAGACGTACGTCGGGCACCACATGGCGGTCTACAGCGTGCGCTGGAACCCGTTCCACGAGCGCGCATTCCTTTCGTGCAGCGCCGACTGGACCGTCAAGCTCTGGGACCACAACCTGCCAGACCCGATCATGTCGTTCGACCTTGGCAATGCTGTCGGTGACGTTGCGTGGGCGCCGTACTCGTCGACGGTTTTTGCAGCAGTTACGAGCGACGGCAAAGTACACGTCTTTGATCTCGCTGAGAACAAGAACGAGCCGCTGTGCGAACAGAAAGTCGTGAAGCGCGCCAAGCTCACGCACGTGGCGTTCAACTCACAGGACCCGATCGTGCTCGTGGGCGACGACCGCGGCGGCGTCAACTCGCTCAAGCTTTCGCCGAACCTGCGCAAGATTACGACTGGCGCCGAGGACGACGGCACGGTGCCGGACCTGCGCAACGTCAAGGCCCGCTTCAAGCGCGAGTTCGAAAAGATCGACAAGCTCCTGAGCTCGAACGACAACAAGGTGGACCGGTAGATCCATACATCGCTTGCTGTACATACACACCTAAGCGTGAAGTAGGCTAAAGTGTACGCAGTCGACGGTCGCGTGCGAGCATTCGTGACAGTGGCAGATACATCGCTGTCGCCTCGAGTAGGTGCGAGTTGCAAAACCTTGTCGCTCAGACTCGAGACTGACTGACTGAGTGTCATGCTAATGGCCCATGAGCAAGTTCGTGTTCACCAACATGCCATCCTGTCATCCTACCTACTTGTATCTACTTGTGTGTGTATGTGCGCACTCGTCTCCTGTCGCGACTAGAACGTGTTGGCGTTCTCGCGTGCAAGGATCGCTTCGCAGAGCGCCGCCTCGCTCGTGCGCTCAATCGCGAGGTGCTCCTGCGCGACATCGAGCGCTGACTTACCGTTGTTGTTCTTTGCCTGCACGTTGAAGCCGAGCTGGAGAAGCCACTGACATGTGCGGTACTGGCCGTTCGCAGCGGCTTTGTGCAGCAGTGAGTCGCCCTTGCGGTCGCGCGCGTCGAGGCTCACGCCAACGCTCAACAGGTACTCGAGGATCGGGATGTGACCTTCACGCGCAGCCCAGTGTGCAGGCGTCCAGCCCATGTACCCGGGCGAGTTGGCGCTCACGCTGCGCGTCGCGAGAGACTCACACGTGCGCCGGAATGCCTGTACGTTGCCTTCTTTTGCAAGCTCGATGAGTTCGTCGATCGTCTCAAGATCGCTCGCTGAGTGGTAGTGGCGCATGTGGTGATTGTGGTGATGATTGTGCTTGCTGAACTGGTTCTGCAGGTGACAGTTCGTCAACTCATCGCCACCGAGCGAGATCTCAATGAGGTCACAGGGTGCTACGCTGCCCTCACTCTCGCTCTCGTCCGCCTCGCTCGCGTAGCTCTGCGTCTTCTCCTCGTCCTCGTAGCCGCTAAACTCGTGCACTTCGGTCTCTTGCTGCTGCGTTTGTCGACTCGCGTGGTCCTTACGATTGCGCTTGGACGACGACGCGCTCTCGCGTCGCTCTGGTTTGTGCATACTCGTCTTGTGCGTCTGCGGTACTTGGACACTCGCCTTCGGTGTCGTGAAGCCGACGTCCGTGGGGCTGCTGTTCGCCTTCGGCGTGAAGCTGTTGGCAACAAAGCTCAGCGCTTTCTTGAGCACCATTGCGTTCTGTGTAGCGTTTGGATGTATGGGCGAGCTGCAGCAGGAGGTCGGCAAAGTGAAAGTGGTAAAAGTCCAGCCACGACCTTTCGGGTGCTTCCTTTGGACCTTGACGTTATTCATAGATAGGTGCGCCTACGAATCGAGCAACTTCAACTGGACAAGAAGGCCATGACTACATCGACTCGGATGCGCTCGGACACGCTCGGACGGTCTATTGGAGCTATGCGCTCGACGGCGTCATGTACACGCCGTAGTCCTCCTGTACGATCTCTTTGAGGCTCTCGTACGAGACAGCAGCGCGAGACGTATTGCACTCGTCGTCGTCATCGCTTCTTCCGGTTGTATGGTCAGTGACTGTATTGCTGCCGTCACGACTGCTGCTTGTCACGTCGTCGTCGTCGACAATGTCAAAGTCGCCGTCGCTGCGCAAGCACGCGGATCGAATGAGCGGGTTCTTGATATCCACTTTGAGGCGATCGCGCAGGATCTTGCCGACGTACTTGCTGCTCGCGCGCGATGTACACAGTCCGAGTTGCTGGAGACAGAGCACAAACGCGTCGGCGTTCGTGACTTCGAGACATCGACCAAACCAGCGCACTTCGACTGGGAGAATGCGGCTCGAATCGAGGCACGACACGTTGAGCGCGAGTTCAGGCCACGCGTCGACGTGGCCGCCACCTGCCACGCCGTAGCTGCCGTCGCGCAGTACGCACTGCAGGAGCGCGCGCTCGTTCTCGTTCGCGAGCAGCGCGATCGCAAGTGGCAACGGTAGCTGCGAACACCGTGTAAACCTCGAGCCGAGCGCCTTGTCAATACGACAGCGACGACCGATTGCAGCTCGTGCTGGCTCGTGCCGACCGCTCGGTTCAATGTGCGCAACGCAATGGATCTGCTCGTCTGTGCGTCGCGGGACTGCAAACAGCACGTCGCGCTCGCTCGTATAGACAAACCCGACGATGTCGGTCGGCGCAAAGACACCACCGCGCGCGTCCTGCAGCGCGACGTGTGTGATGCACGCGCTGCGGTTGGCTGCAAACAGCTCGTTGAAGCGTCGCACGACTTCGCGGCACAGAAAGCCGACGCGCTCGCGCGGGTTCATCGGTACACACAGACGGTGCGTGTGCACCTGCACGAGCACGCTCACGAGGCTCGGGAGTCCCTCGAGTAGCGCATCATTGAGTCCGTGCTCGTGCTGTTCAAACTCCTGTGATGCGTCCTCACAAGGCGCGTTTGCGTCTTCGTCGTCCGACTCGCACGACGGATCGGACTCTTCGTCGTCGCTGCGGCCATCGTGCTCAGTGTCGACCGACTCGAGTCGGTCTGTTGCTGTGAGCGCACCAGCTACTTCGTCACGGTTTCCGCTGTTGACACCGTTTGGTAGCGGCTCAATGCTCATTGCATGACCGTTTATGGCCGGCTCGTCGCAGTCACTCTGGCTGCTGCGATCACGCGTTGTGCTGTCCAGTCGTGCTGCCGACGCGCTCTGCGCTGTCGCTGAATCGCTGCTCAGATGTACGGATGATGCCGGACGCTCGTTCGCGTTCGTCTCGTGTGCGTTGACTGACTCAGCTCGATCGCGCATGAGCGTCTTGTTGATCGATGGCGCCGAGTCGCTTCGAGGCGACGCACTCGCCTGCAGAGCTGCAACACGGAGCTCCTCCTGTTTGTCGCTCGCTATCGACCCTTGCTGCTGCTGCTGTGTGCTGCTGGTCACCGTCTTGTCAGTTCGCGCAGCAGATGGTGAGTCGAGTCCAAACATCTTCTTGTAAGCGCTGTAAGGCGGCAGCACAAGCCGCGCAGCCGACTCCTTGGACTGCGTCGCGAGCCCCACGACCTCGGACTCGAGCTGCTGGTGCTTGGTCTTGACAAAGTTTGTGAGCACGCTTGCTGCTGCGACGACCTTCCGGTTCGCGTTCAGGAGATCCTCGGGCACGCTAAAGAGTGCAGCTGCTGCAGACGACGAGCTCTTGCGCTTTGGTGACGCTGGACGCTGCGGTGGCTCGAGCTTCTGACTGCTGCCGTTGCGATGCCCACCGTCGCTGACATCTGCAGAGCTAACGCTGCGCTGTTCGTGCGAGTCATCGACGATCACGTCGCTCGGTGCGCTTTCTGTCGTTGGTGAACGCTCGATGCTCGCTGCTGCGTCGTGACTGCATGCGACTTGCTGTCTGCGCGAGAGGTGAAGCCGTCGAGCGAGTCGTTGGATCGAGAGCGCAGCGCGCTGACGCTCGTGCTCCTGCCGTACTCTGCGGCCTTGCTGCTTCGTTGCGCGTCGGTACTGCTGCAAGCCGTCTCGCCCAGCACTGCATGCATGTTCGCGACTCGATTGTGCTGCTGCTGTTGATCGATGCACAAAACGCGCTGCGTGCGAATTGAGTAGCGCACGCAAGTCGACGCTGCTCTGCAGAGCGAAGTGTCCGAGCTGGTTGTCACCCACGACGCTCATGTGCTTGAACAGGCTCTTGAGCCGCGCGGTCGCACGCTGCAGCAGCGTGAACTCGATTGTTTGGACCTCGAGCACAGCGAGGAACAGTGTCTGTGCGACCGCGTTCACGCTCGCAGCGTCTCGGCGCGCGCGCTCGAGTGTCTGGAACGCTGCGTCGTCGAGTTGACAGCGCACGCGTTCGACGCTCGAGTGTGCGCTCGCCTGCGGGTGGCAGTTGGCGCAGACGCGCACGCCGTCCGAGAAGCTCGCGCATAGACGTAGCGCCTCGGCGACGACAAACGACTCGACTGCGTCACTACGCTCGTCCAGCTGCTCCGATGGCAACCGCGATTCGGATACTGTGCTCGGCAGCGAACTGCTGCCGCTGTGTGTGGCAAGGCACTTGATGCTCGCGAGTTCGACAAAGAGTCGCTCGGGCCAGCGCAGCCATTGCTGCTGTGCTTGTGTTTGCAGTATACGCTCGTCTGCGTCTGCATCTCCTGCAGTGACTGAGCTGCTGCGCATTGATGCGTCCGATTCAGCTGCATGACTGTCGCTACAGACTGCAGCTGCGCGGTTGCGAACGCAGCCGCAACCCTCGAGCGTACACTCGAGCATCTGGAACGCGAGTGGCAGCACGGGCACAAAGATCGCGTCGCCCTCAAACTCTGTCGACTCGGTCGTCACGCTCAGCGCTGTCAAACGCACGATGAACGTACGACTCGTAGCATCGTGACTGCTGCTACTGTTGCTGCTGCGCATGAGCTGCTGCACCGTGTCGAACAGGTGGCTATCGATGCTGAGATCGAACTCATCGAGCACAAACACGAGCCGCAGCCGTGGTGCGACTGTGTCGCTTTCACGTTCTGCAACGTCATTGCTCTGTAGCGCGTCTTTGCGACTGCTGTTGCTTCGCAACGGCAAGCGCTCGCTCGCAACTGTTACTGCTGCTGTAGGCGACCGCACAGACGGTGGTGCAGCACTGCACACGTGGGTCGCAATGGCCTCGAGCCGCACTTGCTTGTGACACGTGCCGCACTTGATGAACGTCGACTGCGTCTGCTCATTGTGTGTGTGGTACATCTCGTTGAGAACGAGCGCAAGGTCACCATCGAGTCGACATGTCACGCGCGCGAGATGCCACTTGACAAGCACGCTGTCGCGGAGCTCCTGGAGCTGCAGAGCGTCGCGCGCGGGCTTGACAAGTAGCACGTTGCGGTCCTGGTAGCGACCGCAGACCTCGTCGACTGTGACCTGGAGCGTACGCAAGCCGTCGTGGTGCACGATCACGTTCACAGCCGCGTGCTGTGCTGCAAATACAATGTGTTGCTTGCCAAGGCGCTCCGAGTCGAACCGCAGCATCGCAGTCGCGGAGCACCGGACCGTGAGCTGCAGCGCAAAGCTCGCACTGTCATTGCTGTTGCTCGCGGCTGCCGTGTCGTCGTGTGGCGGCAACACGACTGCGCGCTGCTGCTGCATCAGCAGTAGCGACTGGTGGAGCCCTGCGCCAGCTGTAGATGCCGCGCGCTGGTGCTCTTTCGCGTCGCGCAGCCAGCTGTAGACAGTCGTGACAACGTCGTAGATGTGTAACAGCGCAGTGACGTCGTAGTCGAACGCGATATCGTGCAAGTTCACGTCAATGACGTTCGAGAGCGTCTCCCACGATGCGCGCTTCGATTCGCGGTGCCCAAACAGCGTCATGCGCATCGTGACTGCGTGGTCGTGCAGTACGTTGAGCGGCGTTGTGCTACCGCTGTCGCTTTCACTACTTTGCGTGAGCAACACGCTGCAGCTGAACGAGACAAACTTGAAGCGCGTCTTGAGCAAACCGTCAGGCGACCGGTCGACGCAGCGCGTAAGGTCGCGCATGTCCTGCCACAGCGCGTTCGTCGTGCGCGCGTGGACGTTTGCGAGCTCGACGCGCACGCGCGAGACGCCGCGCGCAAACACTTTGACGTACACGTTGTCAATCACGAGCTCGACGCGCTCGCTCACGATCGTCGCAAATGCGTACATCGATGCAATCGACCCGAGCGGATCGGGCTCCATCACAGCAGCCTGGACGCGTGCGTCGTACGCTTGGTGGTACGCATCATCGCAGTCTGCGGCGCTCTTGATGTCGACAAAGAGATCGACGACGCGCAAACTGAGCGGCTCTTGCACAAACTTGTCGGCTGCAGTCCACGAGGGCACTTTGATTGATACTTCGCTGCAGTACGCGCGCGTGACGAGCAGCGGTTTAGGGAGCTGCAACATTGCGCCGATCTTGTGCATTTTGAGCTCTTTGCGATGCAAAGCAGCGCATCACACGACGTGATAATGCCTGTGTATGTGAGAGACGCCATATAGCATGCAAACACACACGCTACACGATTCGACCAAGCGAAGCACAACGCACCGATCCTGTGAAGCGAGATGGTGCAGCGACTAAAACTCTTGGCGCCAAAGTCGCGCGGCAGCATGTCGTCACGAAAGTTCTCGACCCAGTACTTGAGCTGTTTGCGAAGGTACTCTTTCATCATGTTTGCGTTGCTACTCGCAGCGGCAGCGCTGCTGCTGTTCGTGGGGCTTGTCGCCATCATGGAGCAGTGCGTGCAAGTCACCTTGCAGAAGTGCACACGCTTGTGTTTGTCTGTTCAAGACGTTTCGCTCGAAAAGGCACAAGACGCGAGTATCAATGAAAGGGAATGTGCAGGCAGTCAGCACTTACAATGTGGACATGCATTTTGACACACAAAACCTCTACAAGTCAATATACGTTGACGATAATGTCGGAGTGTTGAATTTCTGTGCAAAAATGTCAGTTTTGTGCAATTTTATTGTGTGTCGACATGTCTTTGTTTTGTGCAATAATATGAAATATCGGAATGGGTAAATATACGTTGAGAGCGTTCATATACGTTAAACGGACTAATCGCCCTTAAGCAAAAGAGAGCACGCTTGAGCCTACCATGATTTTTGGACAGTCCAACCAGCAACATCTTGGTGTGCATGAGTCCGCACGTTCTTGGCGCGCGATCTCAAGTCGCTCAACATGACCTTGAGCGTTTGCTTGCGTAAACAGATTGCGTTGTCGCAAGTATGTGTTTTTCGCCTCGCCATAATCGCATTCGACATTAGCTGTGACCTTGCGCTTGTGCGCACAAGAGCAAGACCCTCGATTTACATTAACGAACACACACATATAATCAGTCATGCACACAGACACATAACATGACATCGACATCGACATCGACAGTGACTGCATAGCGTACCAACTTCATCGAAAGAATATACGTATCATTTTATTCGCACAGTTGGTGAGATATGGCATATCGTAGATTTAGACCTGATTTTGTCAACAGTGATCACCCTCACTACTGACATCAACGTCAAACATGAAAATCTTGAAATGTGCACTTATACCTCATAAATCTAGCCATCTATCAAAGTCGACCATGCGCGCGGCTAGATTGCACTCTTCAGCCATCGGCCTACTCTCTAGAGCACGTTGTGCTGATATCGAGTTCGAGTACAGATAGGGTTTTTATTAGAGCGATCATGATCTCCTCGCACCTATACACAAATGCGATCTGCTCGCGCTAGCGCTCGTGTTCTCCAATATTGTGATCTAGTGTCTCGTCATCACACCAGGGCTGGGAACGGTAGGCGTTGCCACCCCGTGCGAGTCGTCAGATGACGGGTTTAATTACGCATTATTTAGTACAATTTGCCGTCACACGCGCACTGGCACACAGTGAGAAAATACGGGGCCTTCGCTGGCTGAAACGCAAATACGAGACATGCAGTTTGCAACGCGCGGCTATACGTTCCCGTCCGTCGTGATCTCGTACGGCATGACCGACAAGATTGACAGCGTGGAAGACTATCCGCGCAT
>JAADWX010000475.1:0-20999 GCA_023336405.1 Globisporangium echinulatum | reverse complement strand
CACCGTCTTGCGGAAATCTGCTACCCTGCTACCCCAACTGGCACCAAAGCGCGCGATGTGGCGCAGGAGGAAGCGGTCAGTGAGCACACGCGCCGAGCTCGCATGCTCACACGTATGTGCAGCAGCAGTGGTGGCAACAGCAGCAGTGGTGGCAACAGCAGTGGTGAAGTTTTGCTCATCGTGTTTTAGCTGTGATTGTCACTTTCCTGGTGTTCAAGTTTTTTTTGCAAAATTCCGTACTTTCAGACACCGCTTGGAAGACTGGTAATTGAATGTAGTCACGGTTGTCAAATAGGACAATATGTATGGGAAGTCAGTCATACAATGACATTTTCAGTGAACTAAAATGCTATCTAATGAATGTGCGTAGTGGTAAACATTAGATGTATTGTCAGTTCGATGTAAAAGATGCCAAATAGTGCTATATATCGATAACGCTGTCATGAACAGCTCGGTTGCTTTTCGCAACGCTTTCATGTTCACAAACACTTGCTTCATCATCTACACAGCTATCAACATGATTTTGTCTAAATCTGGTGAAAAAGAACGGGCTGGATCACACTCGCACATTGCCAACCAGTGCTGCGTCATGACAAATGTTTTCCCATAATCTTCATTTTAAGCAATGATATGTTAGGTTTGTTGGGCAGTTAATTGTAGGATTCAGTCGCGTTGCAATCATCTGTATTAATATTGACCTGATCAGATCTATTCTGTTCTGATCAGATCGGATCTGCTCGTATATTACAAGTCCGCATGTAATCGACATACGAAGTCAAAGATGAATTGCATTGAACCAGTTGTACCTATCAATTGTATTGCTTGCGGCTTACATACAAAGTCGACGACAAAGTGCGTTAATCATCCGATTGAATAAGATCGCATACGATGGACGACCTCGGTCGCTGCTCGCTCAGTGTCACTTGCTCAAAGTCACTTG
Organism: Globisporangium echinulatum; assembly: GCA_023336405.1. Classification (NCBI taxonomy): domain Eukaryota; phylum Oomycota; class Peronosporomycetes; order Pythiales; family Pythiaceae; genus Globisporangium; species Globisporangium echinulatum. The sequence continues at coordinate 20,059 of JAADWX010000475.1, read as the reverse complement.
CTCAGTGTCGCTTGTTTAGTGTCGTTCTCTTGCTCAGTGTCGTTCGCTTGCTCATTGACTCAATCGCAATCATCGCTTGTCACCACGTCATGGCGCAAAACCAAGTGACCGGATCGCTTTTGGTGCGTACTCGCGAATGCGCATCGACGACGACGTTGGTCGCGTGCTGCTGCCTCCATCTGCAGCTGAACCTGCAGCCGAACGTGCTGTAGCTGCTGTCGATCCATCGTGGGGCGCAGTTGCCTCGTTCAGCAGCGTCTGGAGCGTCGTGGCGCCGCCAAGCGCAACGATCGCGTTGCGGAGACTCCCTGTGCATCACACACAGCGAGCAGCAAACGACACGAGTGTGTGCGTAAGTCAAGATGTACGAGGACGACGCCACACATACACGGCGATACTGACGATGACACTCACACTCACATTCTTACATGCATACAGAGAAAGCATCACCGTCCATACACACACGTACACACGCACCTTCGGTCGAGATATTTGAGAGCACCCAGACCGCGTTCGCTTGGATGTGGGGATGCCGCGACCCGAGCAGCTCGACAAGCGTCGCAACGTTTGCACCTGCAACGTCCGCGACGTGGTTGCTAAAGTCGACGGCAGTGAGCAGCGCCATACCGAGCAGACAGAGCTGCACGACCTCGCTGTCCTGCCGGTTTACGGCTGCGCGCAACATTGCTACGAGCGCTGTGAGCATACCACCGCGCAGCATCGCACCACGCAGCTCGACGGCAGCTGCAAAGTTCACGAGCAAGTGCAGCGCGTCGACGCGGATTGCGTCGCTCGTCGCCGAGCGCAACAGCACAATGAGCGGCTCGATGCTGTGGACGATCTCGGCTGCTGTCGAGAGCGCGACGTGGCTGCCCGATGCTGCTGCCATTGTCGTTAGGCACTGGAGTGCTGCTGCGAGCGCTTTGGTTTGTCCTGCTGTCGGGCTCGGCGTCGCATACGTCGCAACGAGTCGCAGGAGCAGCTCATACGCCATTGCTGTGAGCTTGTCCTTGAGCATATCGTCGGCTTGCAGCAGTGCGTGCAGCAGCGCGAGCGCGACGAGCAGCAGCTCGTTCGGCTGTGATGACGGCTCGGCGACTGTGCGCACGACGTGCAGTAGCACAGCGTCGTCAAACAGCTCGCAGAGTGGCGCAGCATCGTCATCAACGACGTCGCTCCGATCGACATACGTCGTTGCGACCTGCAGCGCTGCAAGTCGCACGCTTGCGTCCGTTGCGCCGAGCAGCGAGAGCGCGAGCTGCACAGCGCCAGTGTCGAGCAGCAGCGCTTTGGCGGCGCTGTCCATCATTGCTGCAAATGCTGCCAATACACGCAGACCCTCTGCGACCGCTGACTGCGCGTACTCGAGCGGCACGCCGCCCTCAATCGCCTCGATCGTCGCGGTCACGACTGCGTTTGCAAGTGCTGCGTCTGCACTTACGAGCGGTCTAGAGCCGAGCGTCAGCATTTTTGCGATCGCGCCGAGTGCATAACTCTGCGTTGCGCGCGGATCGTACGTGCTTAGCGCACGCGCGAGCGTCTCGAGTACGCCGGCATCGCGCAACTTTGGCACGAGCTCGCGGTCGCGCGAGAGGCTATGGACGATCTGCGTTACGCTGTGCTGCACGACTTCGCGCGGCGAGCGCAAGTACGCACTGAGCTTTGGCACGAGGTTCGACGACACGACGCGGCGGCCAATGCGCGCATGCGCGGCGCACATCGTGCCGAGGATGCCGAGCACAAACGTCTCAGTCGACTGCTGCGTCGCGCTGCCAGCGTCAGCAAGCGGCGAGCTCAGGATTTGTGCGAGTACGGGGACCGTCGCGTGGCGCACGAGCGCGTCAAGACACAATGCAACGTCGCAGAGGTGGTACAGAGCCTCGAGCGCTGTGAGCACGACGCCGAGATGCACCGACTCGAGCGCTTCGATCAACACCGCCACATTGTCGGGCGACAGCAACGTTGCGCGCAGCGTCTCCTGCGCTGCGAGCCGCGCGATCAAGTGCGCTGCGTGCTCCTGCGCGTCACCAATGTCCGCTGATGCGACTGCTGGTTGCGTTTCATCACTACTGCTGCCTTCGTTATTGGTGTTGGTATCGCTATGGGCGACTGCGAGCATCGCTGCTGCGTTCGCGAGCACGGTAAACAGCGTCGCGGCGATGCCATCGGTCGCGCCGATCTTGAACAGCACGTCGTCGTGCGTGCGCGCTGCTTTTGAGAGGCACTTGAGCGCCTCCATCTGGAATGCACCGTGTGGGTTTACAGCACGTGCAGCTGCTGACAACGGCGCAACGACGTTGTCGTTTCTAACGCAGAGCTCACACAGCAGCATCGCGATGCCGTCCAAGTTGCCGATCGCGACGATCGCGGCGTCAAACTCGGTGAGCATGCCGAGCAGACTCCACGAGATACGCGCCTGCGCTGCAGTCGGCGCCCTGATGTTTGCAAGCACGCGCTGTAGAGCGTGTTCGTACACGTCGCTACCAGCGCGTCCTTCGTCGCCGAGACGCTTCAACAGCAGCAGCACAAACAGCAGGAGCTTGTCGCGCACAGCTGCACACGTGCTCAGCGCTGCAGCGCGCGTGTACACGAACTCGAGTAATGCCAGCAAAAGCGCGTCGAGAGCGTCCGTGCGCAGCGCGTAGCGGACGCACATGTCAAGCACACGGAGCAACAGCGCAACCGCGCTGTCGCTGTACTCGAGCAGCCACGGCAGGAACGCTGCGAGCAGTGCTGCGTGGCGACAGACGTGCGCAAAGCATGTGGCGTCGTCGAGCAACCACGCAAGGAGCGCAAGCACTTGCTCGATGAGAGCGAGGTTGGCACGTTCGAGTGACTGCACGAGCAGCAATGCGTGAACGATGTCGCGCTCGTCGACGTTTTGTACCAGTGCTGATGACGCACCGAGCCAGCTGCAGATGTGTGCTGCAATCGTAAGCAACTGGCTGATCACATCGAGCGGCAGCGCTGCGCAGTCCTGAAAGTCGTTCGTCGCATCGCCGCGTCTACGTGCGAACACAACGCTGAGCAGCACGTTCAGCGACTGGTCGCGCAGAAACAGCTCGGCAAACTTGCGCGCTGCTGCGAGCTGCACGAGACCAGCGACACTGAGCTGCACGCGCGTCGCTGTCATCGCAACTGAGGCGTGTGCTGCGTCGTCGTCGTTGCTGCTGACTACGGCGTTGGCCATCGACGCGTCGGTTGCCGCGACGAGCTCGCGCATGAACACGCTGATCGCGCGCTGCTGTAACAAGTCGTCCGTGACGGCGTAGTGCTGCAGAAAGTGAACGACGTACGCAACGTCGTCCGTATGCTCAGCGCTCGACGACGTGATGCAGCGATCGAGCGCGCGTGCAAAGTCGTTCGTGAGGTCCTCGCTACAGCCAAGTAGACTGAGGATCGTAAGCGGTAGAGTCTTGTCGGCTGCTGCGATGAGCGCGTTGTGCTCGATCGCACGCTGGATCGCGCTCGCTTTCAGTTCGTCGACGCACGTCCCCGTGCTCGCGAGCGTGAGCAGGAACTGTAACAGCAAGTGGCGCGACCAGTCGAGCGTGTGAGACGGCACGTGAAAGACCTCGAGCAACTGCGCGAGCAGCGGCGCCATTGACTCGAACGACCTGCACGCGTCGAGCAGACAGCGCTCGCCCCAGCCGTCGCGGATGTCGAGCAGCGTCGCGAGTGCAGCCTCGACACTCGCGGCGCGACAGTCAAGCGACGTCGTTGCTGGCCACAGGACCTTGAGACACGACGTCGCGGCTTGGTCTTTGCCATGCTGCAGCTCGTCTGCAGTGGCGTTCGTAGCTCCACTTGGCTGGGCGTCTGTGGTGCTACTGAGCTTCGTAAGTACGGACGTGACCTTGAGCGTCGCGAGTACCGCGTCGTCGTATGTCAGGCCGACGTGAACTACTGCTGCTGACGGCGACGCAATGGCGCTGTCTGTCGATAGTGCTCTGCTTTGCGCAGCGTTAACGCTGGAGCCATCCACGCCGTTCAGTCCGTTCGGAGCGACTATTGCGACTGATTCGACTCGCGTGCCGCTACTAGCGCTCGCGCTCGCTTCGAGGGCTGTCGCGAATGCAAAGAAATCGTTGACGAGACAGAGCCACTGCGCGAGTCCAACAGCCTCGAGTATGCGCTCGACGTGCGGCACTGGCGGTCCAACACACTCGGCAAACAGACGCCAGAGCGGCAAGTGCTCGTCCCCGGTCGTCGCTGCTACAGTCAGCGACCCATCGTTACTCGTCACTTCGGTGTCTGCTTTGCTAAGCTCTGGATGAGCACGGCGGCACATTGCAGCGTGGACATCAGCGACTTGACTCACGATTGACCTGAACGCATCGGCGTTCGCTTCGCTGCGTAGCACGTCGCAGATCATGCGTTGTAGCGTACTCGCACTCGTGAACATAAAGCTCACGTACACGCACAGTGCGCGCACGAGCGGTGCGTCCTCAGGCGCTGTTGTCGCGAGACGCGATGTTGCGCTGTCATCGTCACCATTTCCCACAGTGTCGCAGTCGCTGTTGCTGCGGTTCGACAGACTCGCAAGCAGTGTGAGCAGCTTGGATAGGAACCGCTCGTCGACTACAAACGCGTATGCGACCGAGACGTAGAGCGCCTCAGTAAGCGCCGACCCGAGGTCGCGGCGCTCCATCGCACTCGTCTTCTGCGTCACGACGATCACGAGCTGCTCGAGGATCTGGTGCCCGCCGATCGACGCGCGTACGCGCACAGAGTCGCGGAACGCATTGACGACAACGGCTTCCGCGAGTGCGCAGTGCTGCGACGACGCGTTGATGAGCAGCACGTTGAGCACGTCACTGAGCATCTGCGGCGATAGTGGAAAGTAGAACGATGAGCTACTGCAAGTTCCCGCTCCACGAAGTACACGCAGCGCCGTGAGCTGGCGCTTAAGCTGCTGGTGGTTTGCGACACAATGCGCGAGCAACGGCGCGAGCGACACGAGTGGTGCAAACTGCCAGTTGACATGCTCAGGCGACGCGTTGTCGTCGTTGTCGAGCAGGTTTGCAAGCAGCTTGGTACCTGCAACGACGACGGCACTCAGTGGCGTACTAGCCGTGGTCGACGTTGTAACTTGACTGCGTTTGTTACTGCTGTCGTCTGCTGCAGCTGTGGTGGCACGCGATTCGCGAGATACAACGCTGCACACGCGCTCGAGGAAGTAAACGGACGACGCAGCAACGATGCTTGCGCGTCCCTCGTGTGTCGTGCTCAGGAGCTGCAGCAGCACGAGTGAGTCGCTCGACATGGCGGCAACTGCTGTCGTTGTCGTTATAGTGGACTCGGCGCTCGTAGTAGACCGTTTCAAAGGTGTCACGAGGTGCGTTTCGAGCAACGACACGAGTTCGCTCTTGGCGCCAAGTGTGCGTCGCACGTCGTGGTTCACTCGGCACAGCGAGCGCAGACCAGCGAGCGCGAGCTGTGCACACCGCGATGGCTCTGACGCGCTGTTGCTGGCACCGTCACTTGCAACTGCGGCAACTGCTCCGTGAGGCAGCATGTACGTCAGGAACAGCTCGTGGAGCTTTGCGCTGACGAGCTGCGGCGCGCCGTCGACAGCTCGCGCCAAGTTCGCAAGCGTCTCAAGTGTTACGACGCACTCGTCGTCGCCAACGCTGTCGCTCGATCCGAGTTGCAACGCGTTGAGCTCGATCATGCTCGCGTGGCCGCGACTCGCGACAATCGATGATGCGGCGCTCGGTGCGTACGAGAGCTGGCGCAGTACGTCGCACGCGAGCGCGAGTCGCGTGTCAGCCGCAAAGTGCACGCTCGAGCGCTCGTCTACAAACTGCACAAGGTGCGCCGCGCCGTTGGCTTGCAGCACAAGCACTTGCACCTCCGAGTCAGTGCTCATCGTGCGCAGGATCGTGAGGATGCGGCACTGCAGCAGCCAGTCGCGAGTGCGCTGCAGCGTTTGTACGAGTGTACCGACGCCGTCTTCGACTGTGATTGATATCTGCACCTCGCGCTCGTTGGATACGCGTAGCAATACGTTCGCAGCTTCGACGGCGACGTCTGCGCTGTCGGCATCGACTAGCTCGAGCAGCGCGACCGTGTTTGCACCGTCGTTCAGCAGCGTCCTGTACTTCGGCGCTGCTACGAACGCGAGCAGCAGCTGCAGTACTATTGCGACCGACTGTGTATGTGCGACACGCACCCATCGCGCAAGCGGCAGGACCTGTGGCAGCACTGTGTGCGCACCAGCTGCGAGTAATTCGATGCGCTGCGTCGCCGTATCTGAGCCGACAGTAGCAGCCTCGCTGATGCCGCTGCCGCTGCCGCTGTCCGCGTCGTCGCAGCAAAAGACGTTTGACAGGATCGTCAGAACGTGGCTGTGCGAGGCACTGCCGAGTTGATCAACGTTGCTTCCGCTCAGCAGACGACACAACGCTGGCAACAGCTCGACGAACGCCGCGTGGCTCGGTGCGTACTGTGCAATCGCAGCGAGCACGCGCAGCGGCAGCTCCGGCGCATCGAACGTCTCGACGATCGCAAAGAGGTGCGCAATGACGCGCGTCTCGTTAAAGAGCCTATAGACGTTTGATGCGTCGGCTGTAAACAGTGCAAGCAGTACAGTGCAGCCGTCATCGGTGACGCGCTGCGCGAGGTCGGACCGCTGCGCTGTCCAGTGTGTGTGTACGAGCCGCGTGATAATGTCGATGGTGTCGAGGTAGCTAAGCCCCGAGAGCGTCGGCCGGGCAGTTGCGAGACGCGCGAGAAGCGACGTCACGCGCGCAATCAGCACAAGGTCGGGAGTTTCATTCGCAAGCTGCATGAACCGTGTCACACAGCGATCTGACGCAAAGAGCAGGCGGCTGTGAGTGTCGACAGTCGCTGCTGTTGCCATGCAGTTCATGCATGCAAGCGTCACGAGCTGCAACTGCGCGTCATCGAGGTGCAAGACGCTCTCGAGCGTCAGTGGCACGGCAAACACCTCAAACTTTGTGCAGTATGCAGTCGCGAGCTCCATGAGGCGCAATGCGACCTTGAGCGCATGCAGTAGGATACGCTGCTCGACACTGTTGGCTGGTAACGGTTTCACTGTGTCGTTACTGCCGCTGGCGCCGTGAGCACTCGTACACGTGCTATCGCCCAGCACAACGCGCGTCGTCGCGTCAAAGTGCTGCAGCGTGTTCGCGACGATCTCAGCGACGCCTGTGCGCAGCATCGCAGTCTGGACCTCGTGTTCGATCAACGTGGCTGCTGGTAACTCCGTCACAACGACGCGTAGGCACACGTATGCATCATCCAGCGCTACGATCGAGCAACTCACTGGGTCGCGTGCATACACTTCCATCCACTCGACGATGTGACGCAAGATCGTCGGCCACTGCTCGCTCGTGCTTAACCCATTATCTCCGTCGTCATCTGCTCCACATCGGACACTGACGTAGCGCGGCAGCAATAGCGCGAGGAGCGAGAGCGCGGCGTTGCGGATATCGCTTTCGACGGTTTCGAGCAGCGCTGAAAGCGGCGTGCAGATGTGCTTGCGCACGAGTACAGCAGCGACGTCCTCGTTGTCGACGATTCGCAAGAGGATCGTCAGTGCGTGGCCAACGACGGTTGACGGGACACCGAGCTCGCGCGGTAGCAGCAGTCCGTACTGCACGAGCATGTCGAGCTGCGCGGCGTCGTCAACGATCCATTTGCACACGCGCGTCAACAGCGTCGACGTTGCGAGCTGCGCGACCGACCAAAGAGCGACCGTGATCGGCGCCGCGTCGACGCGCGTATCGGTGTGAAACGCTGCGAGCGCGAGCACGCGCGCGACCATCGGCGCTTCGAGATGCAGCGACTCGACGTGGCCAAAGAACGCCATGCGGCCGACGATCTCTGTCGCTATGAGCTGCGTCATGCGGCTCATTGACTCAAATGGTAGCAGCAGTAGCCGCGGCACGAGCGGTAGCGACGCAAGCGATGCGAGAGACTGCGCGACTGCTTGCTCCATCGACAGACTTGCAAGCGCTCGCATGGCTGAGTGCACTGCGCTGCCCGGTTTGTCCGACCGCGCATCTGCGAGGCACTCGAGCAGGAACGCGAGCGCTCGCGGGTGCGCGAGCACATAGTGACGGCTTGCAGGCGACAGCTCGACGATGTTGGCAAACGCGCACAGTGAGTCGAGAAGCAGCGCAACGTCGTGTTCGTGCGTCAGCAGATAGCGCACAAGCGGCGCGACGTGGTCAGCGCTGTCCAACACATCCTTGGCGATTGGTAATGCAGTCAACGCTGCGACTGTCTGAGCGCAGCAGATCCTCAGGTCGCGTGATAGCGGTGGGACGCTCATCGCCTGCAGAAGCAGCATTGTGGCGCCTGCGCGCACGAGCGCATTCCGGTTGTCGGTGTGCGCGGCCATGCTGTGCAGCAGCTGCACTAGCGGCGCGATGAACGCGAGCGGCGCAACGGCGTCGAGTGCTTCGCACGCGCCGAGGTTCACTGGTGGCGTGCTCCGGTCGCCGTCGACTGCGACACGGAGCCACAGCTCGAGGTTTGCGACGAAGACGTTGACTGCAGCGTCGTGGAAGAGCGCGTGCTGGTCGTGTGTACTGCTGCTGTTGCGTGTATCGCCGCCAACTACGCAGAGCTGCTCGAGCACGACGAGGCACTCGAAGCTCAGGCGCGTGAGGCGACTCGGCAAGAGCTGCACACTCGTGCGCAGGAGCGACAGTAGCAGTGCCGTGCACTCAATACTTGAGAGCTCGGCGACCGCGCGGTCCGGCTGGTTCACGCATAGGTGCTTAACGACCACGACTGCGTGTAGATTGAGCTCCAAGTGCCGGAGCTGCTCGACGTCCGACAGCGCTGCTGGTGCTGACGGCAGTTCAAACGTCTTGTCGTCGCTGCCTAACTCACGCGACTCATAGCGTGCGAGGTACGTCGGTAGCACAGCGCAAAGCTGCTTATCGACAAGGATCACGGCGATGCGCTTCGACGCTGCAAGGTTTGCAAGCAGAGGCAAGACCGTTACAGCGTTCGGTGCGCGCACTGGCAGGCGCAGCGCGTTCTCTTTGACGTCGGCGATGACGCTGAGCTCGTTTACCATGCGCGAGAGCGCCTCGCCGCTGTCCTCAAGCGCGATCGTCGTCTTGTGCTCCTCGACACGCGCAAGCACGAGGAAGACGCGCAAGACGTTCCGAAGCGTCTTGGCGCTTGTCTGAACGTCTGTGAACACGGCGCGCAAGAGCATGACCGTCGGCTTGGGCAAGAAGAACTTGAGCGACTCCTCTTCGAGCATCGCGAGCACAAGACGACTCGCGTTCTTGCCGAGCGCAACTGTGTGCTGCTGCAGCAATGGTGTGACGATGTCGGCCACGACTTCTTCGGCTGCCAATGCGTGGCGCACCTTGGCAAACGTCGCGAGCGTCCCGAGCAGCCGCAGTGCACGGTCGAGGAGACCAGCATGCGTGTTGTGACTTGCGCGGCGCAAAAGACCTTGTATGAGCGTCGCGAGCAGGTCGAGCTGGAGCATCTTGACGTGGTTGTCGCTATAGTAACTCAGCTTCCCGAGCGCATACAACGCAGCCTCAACGATGCTGAGTGTCGGCGAATTGAGGAGCTGAATGAGCGTCGGGAGGATGCCGGCAGCCGTCGCTGTCGATTGGTGCGCTTTGCCCTGCTTGCACCAGACTGCGAGGATGTAGCACGCGCAGCGCTTGACGAGCTCGCTCGGGTGGAGCAGCGTCTGACACACGACCTTGATAGCGACGTGCTCAACGAGCGCATGCGCGTGGCACTCGTCGGCGCAGTTGCTCAGCACAAGCAGCGTCTGCTCGAGCACGCACGTCTGGCGGTTCGGAAACGAGCTAAAGTCGAGCACTTGCGTGCTCGGATCGTCGGTACCAAAGTCGGCGTACACTGCGCGCTCGTCGCTGTCGCTCCACTCGCCGTCGTTGTCGTCGTTGCCATCGCCGTCGCTGTTGCGGACACGAGCAGCAGCAGCGCTGTCGTCAACACTGTCGCCATCGGCGTTGTCCTCTTGCGGCAGCTTGATCCCAGCAGCAACAGCATCTCCACTATCCCTTGCGTTCTTGTGTGGCGATAGCGACGTACTGTCACTGCCGCCACCAGTGCTACTGTTGTGTTTGTCGAGCCGCAGCGCGCGCGCTTCTTTCCACGTCAAGTAGTCCTTTGCCGTCGTCGACGCAGCCGCGAGCTTGAGCAGCACGGGAAGCGCGCCAGTCTGTGCGATCAGCTGCGCGTTTGCAGCCGTGAATGACAGGTTGGCAAGACAGCTGATCGCACGCTCGACGACGAGCAGGTCGTCGGACTGGAGACTTGCCAGGAGCGCAGCGATGCACTCGCCGAGTCCAAAGCGGAGCTTGTTGAACGACTCCTTGGTAAGATGCATAACGGTCGTGAGCGCCGCGCGCTTGATCTTGCTGTTCACGTGCTCGATCAAGCGCACGAGCACGATAACGTCGATGCACTGCGAGATTGCGAGCGTCTGGTCTGGTCGCTGCGCGAGCTCGCCGAGAATGAGCATCGCACTCTCGACGACTTTGCCGTTCGCGGACCGCAGGAGCGCGCACAACTCGGGCACGACACGCGCGTCGCACTCGACGAGCCACTTGGTGTTACCGTCGTTTCGCTCAATGAGCACGGCAATGGCACTCACGGCGCGCTTGCGGATCGCGAGCTCGTCGTGGTGCACGAGCGCGAGGAGCTTCTCAAACGCGACCTTCGAGCCAAACTTGACTTTGTTGCCAGCGTGGCTCCCAAGCTTCGTTACGGCGCTCAAGACATTCTCGACGACGTTGAGCTGCTTGGACGACAGGCGATCGACGAGCAGTGCGACGACGCCAGATGCGCCGAGCCGAACTTTGTTCGCGTCGTTGCGCGTCGCGAGGTTCGCGACCAGGAGCGTTACGAACCGCTGGACGTCGTGCACGTCGGACTGCAGCGCGTCAATTACAGCAATCAACAACGCGTCGTCGCCGTCGCGCATGATCGTCGTCCGGTTCTCGGGAGCTGTCGCTAGGTACGCGAGTAGTTGGGCGGCTGCGACTCGAAGCGGCGCGTGTTCGCAGCTCGCGACAAACTGCACAAGCAACTCAACGACGCCGCCTGCGTCTACAAGCTTGCGCTGGTTGGTCGACGACGCGGCCGCGAGCATGGCGAGCGCACGGCACCACGCTGCACACAGTCGCGGGTCGTCTGTGAAGCTGACAAGCCGCACGAGCTCGTGTGCGTCGTCGCACTCGAGCAATTCATGCTTGCTCGCCATGGCGATTGCACTAGTGCCCTCGGCCATTGCAGCGATCGCGTGTAGCGTTTTCACACGCAGCTTAAGCGTGCGTGGCCCTGGTGTACACGACACCACGAGCGTCACGAGGTAGCTGTTTGCACCGAGACGCTGGAACTGCTCGCGGTTCGCGTCGTGTCCGATCACGAGGTTGCGCATGAGTGCACACGCACAGCGCATCAGATCACTGTCGTAGCAGTTATTGAGCGCGCGCATGATGAGAGCCGGTCCGTTCGCTGTGTGCACCATGTCCTGCACGGCTGGTTCGAGCGAGAGCCGTTGCAGGACGTGTAGCGCGGCGCTCACGACCGGTGCATGCGGTGCGTTCATGTGACGCAATGCAAACTCCACGAGCTTGCGAGTCGCGAGGCCGCTGCGCACGGGCGAGTCGACGCCACTTGCAGTCCACGCGAGCGTGTCAAGACTCTGGTACAGTAGCTGCGGGTCGAGCGCTGCGAGCGGCGAGTGCAGCAGAAGTATTGCAGCATCGACGATGTTGTACTCGAGCAGCAGGCGCTGCGTCCACGCGTCCTTCTTGCTCAGCGTGCTCACAAGCCGCAATGCGTCGATCCGCGCAACGGCGTGACTACTGCTCGCGGTTGCGTCCGTGAGGTCGCGCAGGATCGCGTGCACGACTGTGAATACGGCTGCGACAGCGATGTGCTTACGCAACGGCGACAGCTGCGCAATCGCGGTGAGTGTCTCGATCGCAAGGTGCACGACGCGCGCGTCAACGTGCGTGAAGAGGTCGACGACGCAGAGTAAGTGCGACGCTGCGACGATCGCGCGTTTGACGTCGTCGCTCTGTACGGCACGGTGCACGCTGCGAATCGCCACGTGGAGGTGCTTGAGGGAGACAGCAGTGTCGCTATGTGACGTAGACAACGTCGGCGTTTCATCAGAGGCTTCAGCTGCTACCGACTCGCGACAGTCACTTGCACATGCGCTGAGCAGCAGCAGCAGCGCTTCGAGCGCGTTCGGGAGCGTAGCAAAGCTCACGCGCTTGTCGTCGTACAGGAAGAGGTTGCCCCACCCGCGCACGGCGGCGACTGCAACATCGCGCTGGGTTGTTGTTGACAACGCGTCTGCGCCGGTCACCGATGCACGACCTGCGCTGCTGCTGCCGCTGTTTGCTATGAGCTTGACGAGCTGCCGTTTCGTCGCGACTGATGGGAACTCGAGCGCGTTCAGGCGCTTGAACATGCGCCGCAGCAGCGTCGCTGCGCGCAGCTGGATCGACGCGCATGGTGAGTGGAGCAGGTTCGCGACGCGCTCGGGGTCGGCTGCAAACAGCACGCGCAGTGCGATGTCGTTCTTCTGCTGCGTGAGCGCAACGAGGAATCGCAGTACCTGGTCGTGCAGCACAACGTGGTTGAGCCGCGTGACGGCTGCGAGCGCGCAGTCCACGACACTGTGCACACTGAGCGCAGCCTTCATCACACTCGCACACGCGACGCAGTGGTGCAGCAGCACGGGCAGACCGAGTAGATGCTCCGGCGCATGTGTCTCGAAGAGATGGACGACGAGTGAGACGAACGCGTCTAGATCGTGTGCGTTAAGTTCGGTGCTGCTATCGGGAGCCACGACGCACGCGCAGAACGCCTCGCCGGTCGGCGCTGCTGTTGCGATCGCTGCATGCTCTATCGAGTCGCTCTGCGCGGCGATTGCGACGCGCTCTTGTGGCCGCATGCACTCGATGAAGAACACCAAGCACGTTGTAAGAAACGCGGAGCTCGCTCCACGCGTGTACGCCAGCATGCGCTGGACGCACTGGGCGTTGCAGCACTGGCGCTTGATCGCGTCGTCGTCACTTATACACACGAGTAGCTTGGCGGCGTACGTCGAGCCGACTGAGAGCTCGAGTATCGCACAGTCGTAGATCAGCTCGATGAGCGCTGGTGACGATCGCAGCTCGTCGCAGCACGAAAGCATCCGCACACGCAACGAGTCGGCGAACGCCATGTTCGGGTACACTGCAGGCGCACTCGCTGGCAGTGTCACGCCGTCGTGCAGCATGCATGCGAGCGCAAAGATTGCAAGCCGCACGACTTGCTCTCGCGTTGCTGCCGACGATGACGATGCTGCAAGAGTCGATGACGACGGCGACACGAGCAACTTCATGAGGTGCGTCGGCGCGTCGACTCGAAAGAGCAGCTCCTTGACCGCGTCGTCACGCGCGTGCGTCGCGATGACTCCGAGCGCAAACGCTGATACACACAACACGTCATTGCTGCCGCCGACGAGCAGCTTGGACAGGATCGAGAGACTCGCTTCGGTGCACAGCGGCGCGTGGAAGACCGGAGACGTCGCGAGCGCAGCAACGAACAATCCCATCGCGCGCGCAGTCCTGGAGCGCTTTGCCGCGCCACGTAGCGTCTCGAGCATGCGCAGTGTCGTCGCGATCGTGAGGTCGCGCGGGAACACGTCGTGCGTCTCGTGGGCGATGAGCATCAGCGCATAGATGACGGCGTCGGCGTTTGGGTTCATCGGTGTCATGAGTTTCAGGAACGCGTCAATGCAGCCGAGACGGACGATCTCTGCAAGGTTTGTGGCTGTGTGGATAGCATCGTCAGTCGATACGAGTATGTGTGAGGTGATCGATGCACGTAACTGCTGCGTCAGCTAGCTGCATGACTCCAACAAGCGTAGTCACGCACCGTTGGGCAGTGCGAGTCCGATGCAGATAATTGACGCCTTTGCGATCGCTGTGTGCGAGCTTGCGATGCGCTCCATGAGTACCGTCAGCATCGTGCACGGCGCCATCTCAGCCTTCACTGCGTCTGTGTCCACAGACAGAATGTGTGGACGCGACGACATCGCAGTGGCACCGTCAGCGAACGAGCCGATGCGTCAAGTAGAGTCGTACCGACAAGCATGCATACACGCACCCTGATGCAGCGTGAGCTGCAGGACCTTGAGCGCTGCGAGCGTGAGCTCTGGTGGTGCGTTGCTTTTCGTGAGCGTTGCCAAGCGGCGCACGAGCCCGAGCTTGCAGAACCGCAGTACAATGTGCGCTAGTGAGCGCAGTAGCGAGTGTCAGTGCGAGCCGACCGATCACCATTCGCTGCACGCCGTATGCTTGGCGTCGCTATCAACCAGCCGAGTGAAGCAACGTGCATCCGTGCGTCGTGGCGTCCTGTGCGGGACGCACCGTTGCGTGCGCAGAGCACGTAGATGACCTCGAGCGCGAGGTACTGCACGTTCGCGACGTTCGAGTCGAGCAACGCGATGAGCTTGTCGATCCCGCCGACGCGGATGAAGATCGTCTCTGCGGAGGCTGTGGATCCCATCACACATACGCACACACATGCAAGCGCAATGACAAGTGTGAGGTGTTTGTGTCATAGTACTATCTAGCGCTACGAGCGGCCGTACGAGTAGCGCACCTGACTTAACGATCTTGGACAGCAGCGCGAGCGCGACGCTCTGCACGACAGTGTCGACGCTCTCAACGAGTGCAACGAGCGGTGCGACCCATCCGTCGTGCATCATCTTGGGTATGACTGCCAGCGCTTCGTTGAGCGTCTGCCGCGCCGCCACGCGTCAGTTAGCTGAGTGTGACAGGAGCAGCCCACGCACAAAGGGAGAGCGCGTGGGTGATGATGTGGACGTACCAGTGGCTTGGTCGACTCGATCGATGCGAGCACAGGCTCGTTGCTGCCTAGCAGTGTGGCTGCATCTACTGCAGCCGGATCGACGCACTCATCACGCGTCGAGTCGCCAAATTGCTGGTGCGACCGTTGCTGCCACCAAGGCTCCTCTCGCCAGAGCGATCGTTCTGCACTCTGCAGGTACTCGTACACGTCGATTTCGTCACCATCGACTTGGCTCGCGTCGTAGAAGAAGGCGGTTTGCGATTGCGTGAGCCCCATCGCGTCCGATGAAGTGCGCTGCGCGTTGCGAGTCTAGAAGTACAGGAACAGTGACAGCGGCGTCCTAGCACACTGTGTGGGCATCTAGACAAGCGATGGCGCCGCAGCAGATGATAGCAGCAAACGCGCACAACGATCGCGGACGACGCAAGTGCTAGGAGCAGAGCGAGCAAGCTTGAGGTGATGATGAAGCGATAGAAAAGCCGCGTCTCTTCGCTATTATGTCCTCGTTGCGATCAGTTACGTGTCTGCATCGACGTAATGGACTCGTAGTACTCATATCAATATAGTAGGGCATCTGCATGTGCACGCTTTCACCAGTGTGCAAGCAAGTCGACCACGATGGCTAGACTAGCTACCTGCAACATTAGATGCTGGTCAACACGGCATCAACTGTAGCAATCATCCACGTTAGTTCGCCGAGCTGACTATGTTCGATCGATCAACGGCTACGCTACTCCGATCGATCGACGTTCTGGCGACAACTAGACTAAACTAGTGATCCACATTCCGACAGACTTAGCGCCAAAGCAGAGCGCCAAAGTGTGTCCATGTTGCGGCAGCGCTTGTCTCTACCGATGTGTGAAGCAGTATCATTTCGGACCAGAACGACACACACTGTTGCTGACCGAGCAGCGATCCAAAGTGAGACGTTGAGGATCGCTGCTCAGTGTGTCTGGGTCGGTCGTCGCCCGGCAAGAGCAGAGCCAAGACAACAAGCATCCAGTGTAAGACCGCCTCTATTCTCGGCTACTTGTTGAGGCTCGGTTTAGACTGGATGGGATCCGAACAACATCGTGCTTGGCCGCGTGCAGTGGTGTTGCGTCGCCACTCTTGCTCTCTCGCTCGACGCTCGCAGCGCTTCAATTACAGCGGACAGGACGATGGGCAAGGGCAGCAATGCTCCGTCTAATGGCAGCCCGAAGAAGAAGGGACTCAACGACGACCACGGCAGCAGCGCTGGCCGCAACACGGCACGCGTGATCCCGATGATCCGCGTCACCCCTGGCGAGACCGAGGTCTCGATTGACGGGAACCGCTCCGAAAATCCGCCAATGTGCTTCGTGTCGGAAGCGACGACCGTGTCTGCACGCTCGTCGAATGGGTCGATGCTACGTGACTGCGCTACAGTAGCGACACCGCTCGAGGTGGGCCAACCGCACACCCGCATGCCAGGGAGGAGGAGGAAATCGTACTGGCGGCGCCGCATGGAGCAGTTTGACCATGAGAACGAGGTCGACGCCACGACGCTCCGCCAAGAGCGCGCAGATCGACATGGCGGCAACACTGCGTCGCTGCAGGACGATCTGCCAACGCTGCCAACGCGTCAGCCGTCTGTGCTGTTTCAAGAGGGCTGCATCGCGTCGCTGCCGCTGCTGATCCAAGTAGGGTTCCGACGCAAGATGTTCTCCGTGTTTGCGCTGCAACTGCTTGCCATCCTGGCACTCATGACGCTGCTCACGTACGAAGACGTACTGAGCACTGTGATGGAGCGCGCGTTTCAGCACTCGGGGTGGTACCTCCTCGGCACGCTCACGGTCATGGTCGTCTTCCTCGTGATGCTCTACTTTGGCCACGCAGTGTACCCGATCAACTGGCTCATCCTCGCCGTGTTTAGCGTTGCACTAAGCGTCTTCCTCGCGAGCGTCCAGGTGTTCCTGAACACGAACGCTGGGATCTTTTGTTGCGGCTTTACGTTCTTCGCCGTCTTGATCATGATCCCGCTCTCGGGGATCGAACGCCGAGTCTCGGACGCGGACGGCGTCGAGAGTCGCACCCTGCTGAGCACAACGACGGCTGGACTGATCGCGTTCTCGATCGTGCTCGTCGTTGCCGGCATCCTGTACGGGATCTTCGAGAATCGCTTCGTGTCGTCGGGTCCAGCGTTCGGTCTCTCGATTGTCCTCGAGTTTGCACTCATCCTCTGGTTCAGCTACGACGCGTCGACGATGTACAGGATCATGTCGCCGGACGAGTACATGAGCGGCGTGATCTTCTTCTACACCGACCTGCTCGTCGTGATCGTGATCATCGTCGTCTTTGGCGCGCTTGCACTGCTCTTCTCGTCTGCCGGTATGGGTGCAGGCGGCTTCGGCGGCTCATGTGACTGCTTTGGCTGTCTACGCGTCGGTCGCGTGTTCGGCGGCGACACGGAGACCAACCGGAGTGGCCCCACGAGTTCACCGGTGTTGCCCATGACCGATTCGGTGGGCCGTCGCGACAGTGTCCTTAGCGCCGCGACTGTGGTCCCAGAAGAGATGCTGCGGTAGCAGCGATATAGCGAGACGCATGCGAGCGAGCGCTTGATTCGATCATACGCGACAGTGTTTACAATGAACTTTATTATCATCTATACCAGTAACTTTGTACAACAGAGTCGACATGGGATGTAGTGCTATTCAGTTGTGGGAGCGCTCACTGCTTTGCTCTTATCGCTGAGCAAGCACAGCTACACAACACCGCTGCTCTTCTCCTCCAACACGATCAACCGATGCGCTTCCGGACAAGCGAACGAATCAGTAGTGACACGGCAATAGGGCCAAATCCACGTACACGAGAAACGTTGGGCCGTATCACAACTTCTGTGACGACCAGTATTGAGTTTTCAACGACCACTATTCTCTCATAATACCAGGTACATGGTCGACGAGATCGAGATGTTACCCGTTGCTGCCCACATGAGCAGCAGCGCGAGGAAGAAGCTCTGACGCTGCAGCGGACGAAAGTCGATGCCGTTGCCGATCTCGAGCAGACACGACGCGTAGTCCACGACGATCTCGGCGCTGACCTGGATCACCAGTACAATCGCTTGCGAGCTGCCGAAGAGGGACGACAGCGACAGGTTGGGCGAGTCGTTGTCGCCACTGCTGCTACTGCCATTGGTGCTGCTGCTTTCTGCGCTTGCCGTCGCCGCTGCTACTGAGTCGTGGAACCGGCTGAGCATGTACTTGGGATGGTTCCAGCAGACAAACAGAATCACGTACGAGCATCCGAGTGCGACGTACTCGGCAAACATGTCGATGTACACCTCGGCGGCGTGGTAATGTAGCAGTCGCTGACGCCATCTGTCAAAGTCTTCTTGCTGTCGTGCAGCGGGCGATGTTGGTGCCACTGCAAGGCCTGTAACGACTGAACCCGCAGAAGCTGGAACAACGGAGTTTGACGTTCGCTGTGTCGCAAAGCTCGCAATGCGCTCGCTCTGCATCGAAACGGTTGACGCACTGGGGAGGGCCATTCGTCTCGCCAACTCACGTTTGATCTGCCGCTTGACGTAGAGCGACTTGAAGCACCGCATGGCGATCTCAATGAGCGCCATCACGAGTGTACCAGACAGCGTCGCACTCGTCGTGCTTGCAAGCAGCAGCATGATTCGCGTCTGCGTGTCGATGAGGATCGTCGGGATGCCTACGATGGCCGCCATGGTCGCTGCGCTCTGCACCTTTTGCTTGAAGACGTAGTACTTGGCGACCTCTTGCAGCACGATCTTGATCGCGAAGCTTGCGAACGCAAAGATGAGCAGGCTCGCTGGCGTGTCGAGTTCGATGTACGACGTGATGTGCGCGTACACCGCTGCGACCGAGTACGCCACGGTGTTGGACAGTGTCGCAGCAAACGTGCGCAGCAGCTGCTTCCAGTACGGCGGACGCCGTCGTCGGGGGCACGTGCGATGCTTCTCCTGTCCACGCACGGTCTCGTCCTCAAAGATCCGCGCCACCTCGATGTTGCATGCCACCGTGTCGAAATGAAACCAGAGCGCATTGAAGTAGAAGTGGAAACGAGCTTCTTGCACACAGTCTGGCAGCCGGAGTAGTGTTGCCAGACTGATGATCGTCACGACTGTCGTTGCGCAGATGAACCGGGAGGTGCCTCGAAGTATCTTGAGCCAGCACGTGAGGAACGTCAGCTTGACATCATGCTGGGATGCGAGTCGCTGACCGATGAGAGGCGTCGAGTAGGTCGCGGAGACGCCGAGCCAGTGGAACAGCTTCGACCACAGCACCACCGAGGACTCGAACATGCGCATCGTCTGGTGCTGTGGTCCGTGTCCACTGAAGATGTTACCGCGACTGAAGCAGAGCATCACGAGCCACGCAAACACGGTACTGATACCCGCGCTGCGCAGTACGAGCAGCAGCGACTTGGCCATCTCGAGTGCATGTTCGTGCCATAGTCGTCGTCCGCTATTCACCACAACCGTGATTGCTTGCACGGAGCTGAGTGCGACAGAGTGCGAAGGTGTCTGGAGTGATCTGGTCGCTGCTGACGGCGGGGTCACATAGTCCGACTTGAGTGCAGCGGAGTGTGGTATCACTGCGGGCGAGAGGGAAGAATCGTTGTTGTCGACGCTCTTTGCCGGCGCGACTTCGATCTGTGCCCTCCTTGCTGGCTTGACCATGCTAGCGATGCGTGTGTTGAGTGAGTGTGGTGTACTACGAGTAGCTTGGTCCATGTGTGGGCGACGCGGCCCCACGGAGCTCGAAGCTGACTCCTTGCGATCGGATGTCGAATGCTGGTTGACAACCTACGTGCGCAGGCGCTGGTCTCACGCTCGAAATACAACTAGTTGAAAGTCGTCTGTTAGCCAATTGGCAAAAATGGGTAACTTATCATATACAGACAAAACCCTCAAATTGAAACGTCAGCATAATCACATATCCCGTCCAAAACGATACGAACGAATTTCAAAGGCAAATGAAAATATTGTCTTTGATAATGATAACAAAGCAAGTCAATTGACTGGTTCAAAACAGCCACAACTGCAATGGCCTACACAAGACTGACTCAAGCCCAGAAAAGCGCCATGCGCAAGCAGCTTGCCGAGTCTGCAACCATGTCGCACAAGCACCTCGCACGATGGGCAACTAGTAAGTTCAAGCTTCCGCAACCGCCATCGCGTACGACCATCCACCGCATTCTCAGAGAGCAAGAT
>JAADWX010000474.1:0-21008 GCA_023336405.1 Globisporangium echinulatum | reverse complement strand
GCTCGCAGGCGGCTACATGTGGTCGCTCAACCCCGAGAGTGCGTACCAGTACAACCCAGCCGACACGTACGGCCAATTTACGGAAGGCTTGCTGAGCGACGACTGGCTGTCGCCGAACAAGCCGTTCCTCGAAGGCATGGCCGCGATGGACAAGCTGCCGAACCTGCGTCCGTTCCCGTGCTTCCCGGTCACGACGAAGAAGTAAGCGCGTTACACGCGCACGTCATTGGCTCTGTGCTGAGCTCGCTCGTTTGTGAGTGAGTAGTGACGCACGGGCTACTTCCTATATACAACGAGGGGCGATGCGGCTCCAGTCGCGATCGAGTCGATCGGACGCTAGCTACCCGCGTCGAGTGTCGATCGAGTTTGCTGGACTGTTGGTTGCGTGTGCACGTCGCTGTCGACCTCTGTTTTCCAAGCAGAGGACACTGCGATGCGCACAGACGTTTGACTACTGACAGACGCTGGAGCTCGTTTCGCCAATACATGCATTTGCTGATCCCTTTGTCTCGCGTTTCGTTCGTTGTCTAATGCGGCTACCTGTTGTCGAGTGTGGCGACGCACTGCTGACTTTTGCTGTCGCACATACTCACCCACCCACATGGACGTCGAGAATGCACAGAGCTGGGATGTGAGTTACGACAATGTGGGTCGATCAGATTCTCTCAAGTCGCCCTCAAGGATTCAACCGATGCATGTATGCGCGTGTGTGTGTGTTGAGACTTGCAGATGCGAGTTTTAACCGAAGCATGTTGCGGCGCCGACTGCTCGATGCAACACGTCACAGTCAATGAAATGGGTTTGTGCGCTTTGACGCGTCGCAATTGCCCTGGGTCGTTGATGTCACGTCTCGAACTCGATTGCAAGACACTATTGTTTCGGGTCATCGTCGTTTGAGTTGTCCTGCATCGGGCAAGAAGAGAGCGAGAGCTGGCGAGCTGGTGCTCGAGATGAGCTCGCTCGACCAGACGACGACGCTCGCTCTTTTGGCAGGTTATGTTGTGATCGACCGCGATAATGCGAATCATACTATACCATATTACACAAAGGTATTTCATATATGTTATAGTACTATTTTTGATGCTAAGCAAATACATACAGACTTTCGCCAGACAAAGAGGTTGATAGCTACACACACATCTCGATGCGGTGCAATTCGCGTCTGCTCAAGTCCTCGCTCACGTAAAGGCGCCACGTGAACCAGCTGGATGCGGAGACAATAGATTGGTGATGCAAGCAGGCGGCGCGAAGCGAATGTCTTGCTGTGAGCATCTGCTGCTGTCTACTGTCTGCTGTCTGCTGTCTGCTATCGTGCATGATGGCGCCACTTTCTGCAAGCGCCCGAGCACGCGCGTCCCTCTTTCCTACTAGTAGTCTCCACACGCCCCAACAACGTGCTTGTTGTACGTGCTCGAGTGCGCACTCGCTCGGCTGACCGACACGCGTACACGCCTGTAGCAGCAGTAGGAGACACAAGCGCTCGCTGTTTGCCACACACACACGCACGCACAGCAACAGCAACGACACACGCGTTTGTAGTGCACGCTGCGTACAGCACCACGCCAATCGACTCGACCGAGCTGCAGCCGTCGACACGTACAGCCATCCATCCAGCGAAACATTACTCCATCGCACCGCCTCGAGCGATCCCATTCATACACATACATACACATACACACCTACACACTGCAATAGCAACATGGATCAGTCGCAGATCACGCTCTCGCAGGCGATCCGCAACTCGGTGCCGGCGCTCGGGTGGTCAGCGCTCGACGCACAGCGACGACAGCAACAGCAGCCGCGCGAAGACTCGGCGTGGCGCATCTCGGTGCTCTCGACACCGAATCCGTACCGACGGTCTCAGCCCGCGCTCGGGACGTTCTTTTCCAACAACAAAGAGCCGGCAACGCCGAAAGAACCGCAGACCATGCGGCTCGTCATCAAGAAGGAGAGCAGTGCAGCCGAGACGTACAGAGGACAGCGCCGAGTACGTAACAGCGATCGTACTTAACCGCGTGTCTGCTGCATTGCGACCGATACTGTTCTTTTGGTGCTAACGACTGTTCTTTGTTCTTTTGTGGCAAAATAGCGATGGCCAGGCGTCATTCTGCTACTACTAATGATCGGCGGCGCGATTGCGCTCGTTACGATTCAAGCCCAGCGGACGCACAATGCGAGCGTCGCGCGCGGTATCAAGTACGAACGCACAGCGAAAGGCCGCCGCGCAATCAAAGACGGCAAGGCGTCGGTGGATGGCAGCGACATCATTAGTGACGACGGCCAAATTGGGAACCCCAAGACGTACGTCGAGGCTGTCGCACGGTGCGAGCAGCCAAACTATCTGAGCAAGAACGGCCAGTTGCTCGCAGTCGCAGCAAACGGTACAGCCGTACCGTTCACGATCAAGGGCATCAACTGGTTTGGCATGGAGACACCGCTCGCTGTGCCGTTTGGGCTCTGGGAGAACATGGAGAACGGCACCACTGCGGTACGTTGCACGTGTGACTTCTCTTGTGTTTGTCGGTCGTTTGTATATCGGACTTTTGAGTTTTAGTCTTTTTTTAGACAGCTGGTCTTTTGGGTTTTATCGTGACCTCTTTGGGTTTTATTCTGCTGGCATTTTGGTCTGTTCATTTTGTACTGGAAGCTTGACTCGACTGACCTCGTTACGCACTCTTGATCAATCTCATATCATAGTACGAGATCGCAGCGTTCCTCGCGCGCAACAAGTTCAACGCCGTGCGGCTCCCGCTGTCGGTCGAGAACATTTTGAAGAACAATCCACCAGCACCTGGTGTCGTGAACCTCCAGAGCAACCGCGCGCTGAACCTCAAGACATTTACGTCGACGCTCCAGTCGATCGTCCAGGCGCTCGCGTACCGCAACATTGGCGTCTTGCTGAGCATGCACACGCTCACAAACACCAAGGCCGGTGGGAACTGGTTTGACCCGAACCTCGGCGTGTCGCAGACCGACTTTCTTAATGCAGTCGACTTGGTGTCAAAAGCGCTGTGTGGGTCTGCGTACTGGAACGTCCTGGGTTTGGACTTAAAGAACGAACCGTATGACGCCGAGTGGGGCACCGGCTCGACAACCGACTTTGTGCGCGGCAGCGAGCGCATTGCACAGGTGATGCACGGCAACTGCCCAAACTGGCTCGCGTTCGTCGAAGGCGTCGTTGCGACGCACGCGCTGACGCTCGACGGCCAAGCGACTGAGTACTACGACTGGTGGGGCGGCGGGCTCCAGGGCGCAAAGCACATCAAACCGCAGCTCGCGATCGCCGACAAGCTCGTGTGGGCGCCGCACTACTACACGACAGCGGTCGCGCCGCAGTCGTATTTCTACGGCGCACACACGACCGACTTTAAAACGGTCGAAGAGCTCTCGGACGATGCGCTGCAGCAGCGCGTCGCGGCGACGATGCGCGACATGTTTGGGTTCTTGATCGACGAGCGCGCTGGCGCTGTTGTGCTCGGCGAGTTTGCCGGTCTGTATGCAAAGGATGCACATCCGCTCAAGACAACGAAGCGCACGACCGACTTTACCATTCGAGTGCTGCTCGAACAGGGCTACGCCGGTGGCTTCATGTGGTCGCTCAACCCCGAGAGCAAGTACGAATATAACCCCGCAGGCACGAAAGGGACGTTCACGGAAGGGCTGCTATTAGACGACTGGCTCACGCCCAACACCGAGTTTCTCAACGCATTCGCACCAATGGACAGCATGCCACACTTGCGGCCGCTGCCGTGCTTCCCGATTAAGACCGAGTCGTAGAAGCCGCGTCGGCGGCGTCATAGAGAGGAATATGTATTGAGGCGGGCACGAGCGGGAAACTGCGTGTTGAGTGCTGAGAAAGCTGTCGCTACCACCACCACTACGATATGAACGTCGCAGCTCCTTACCATGCTCCCACTACTGTAGCTTTTCGTGCCTATTTGCCATCTGCAGTGACTTGGACCGCACAGGCGCACTTGTTTGCAAACCAGAATGGAAATGTTCGACCAATCGCGCGCAGCGCCTCGCAGCTGTCAGCATGGCGTACTGCTTCGACGTGGGACGGACCGTTGTGAGTGGCGCGCGTCGACTCTACGTGGACGTTGTTATTTGCATGTGACGTAGAGGTCCATCGTTGAGTGTCGCTCTGCGCCACACGATCGATCGATCGACCACTTGAAGGGACTGCGTTTTGCAAAACAAAGATGGGTTCACAAATGTGCAAGAACGCAAGTCGAGGTTTGTGTTCTCTTGCAAATGAAAACGATCTTTTGTGTTTTTGTAGAACGTAGCTGCAAAAACAAGCGATATATTGCGACCTTCGAGCAACATAATCTGTGACTGTTGCTATGCATTTGAAGAGGATGCGCCTTTTTGACAACAAGAATGCGCTGTCGCATCAGCGCAGTCAAATGTCTCGAAGCAAGCAAGTTGCATTCCCATCTTACAAGAAACCTCTCAATATATAGTGTGCATGGATTGACAGGATATGCAGTACCACGAGCGCGCCTGTACAAGGTCACGCGCTCTTCGCTGCAGACAGCCTCGTCGATCCGATCGTGCTGGACACACGCCACCATCAAGGTGAGCGCGATGAAGGAGACGACCACCACTGCTCTCGCTCACTGGCTGCTTGCGATCGCTCACACATACGAACATCGTCTCTGCAATTGCTGCTGCCCTGCTCACTCCAGTTCTTCCGCTCGACTGCGCACTCGTCTCTCTCTCGCGCGCGCTCGCTCGTTCGTTCGCGTTCTCGCTCTCGTTCGCGTTCTCGCTCTCGTTCGCGTTGACCATGGAGCCGCTCAGCTCGACCGACTCGTCGCCGCGCGAGGTCGCGGTCGCCAACATCTCGAGCGCTGCTGCGAGTCACCACCGCCGCACGTTGCCAACTGCACCAGCGACCACCAGCAGCGACGGTCATCTATTCCTGAACCATGACCAACTGCTGCTCCACGCCGAGGACAAGCCAGCGGCCACGCACAAGCGTCACCACCTCGCGCTCGACGGCTCGGCTGCTGTACCTGCAGGTGCGTGCAGCGGCCAGAGTTTCACGTCGCTCAAGTCGTTCGCTGGCGCTGCGAGCCCTGGCGGTCTGTCGTACGGCGCGAGCTTCACGCCGCCGCCACCGACGCGGTCGTCGTCGTTTGGGATGCCGTCGCTCCGCGAGAAGCTCTCGGTCGCTGCTGTCGTCGTGCACTTGCTCAAGGGCAACATCGGTCCGGGCGCCATGTCGCTGCCCAATGGCTTCTCACAGACCGGCATCTACGCAGCGCCCGTCATGTTTGTCATCGTCGTACGTCTCTCGATACGAATGGCTGGCTGTCGTTTGACTCCCAAGGTCTCTGATAACACTCACGCACTTGGAATGGATTGTATAGGCGCTCGTGTCGGTGTACAACATGGACCTGCTGCTCCACTGCAAGCGCATGGTCGCGCCCCATACGCCCATGTCGTTTGGCGACGTCGGGCGCGAGATCCTCGGCCCAAAGGGCAAGCTCCTCATCGACGTCTTCCTCGTCGGCACGCAACTCGGCATCTGCTGCGTCTACTTTACGTTCATTGCGACCAACATCCACGTCGTATTGCCCGACAAGTACGGTTGCGTGGCGACTGGCAGTGTCTACTGACAGTGTCTTGGACATTTGTTGCGTTATGGCCGACCTACTATCCTAACAACTGACTATCATACGGTCAACTCGCTGCTATTGCTACTGCTGCTACTGTAGGATGCAGAACGTGATCCACGAGCGCCATCTCATCCTCGCGATCTTCCCAGTGCTCTTGCTGCTCTCGTGGCTCCGGACGCTCAAGCGCATCACGCCGTTCTCCGGACTCGGTGCGTTGTATTCTCTCTCTCTGTCTGTACTAACTGGCTATACCAAGTGACTACACGAGAGACTCACAGACGCCTGTGTGTGTGTGTGTCGGTCGCACATCAGCAAACGTCGCGGTCATCTCGGGCATTGCGATCGTGTTCTACTACTCGATCGAGTACGAAGCGACGCCCGAGAAGCCGCGCCTCGAGCCGGTTCATATGGACTGGAGCGCTATTCCAGCGTTCTACGGTGCGTCCTTCACTTGCTCTCTCTCTATCGTGTCCAGACCACTCGATACTGACTGTATCGACATGTCCTACAGGCACGGCTGTGTACAGCTTCGAGGGCATTGGCTTGATCCTGCCGATCCAGAACGAGATGAACGCGCCGACGCTCTTTCCGCGCGTGCTCGCGGTCTGCATGCTCGCGATCCTCGTGCTCTTCCTTGTCATTGGCGAGCTCCCAACGGTTGCGTTTGGCCGCATCACGAACGGCAGCATGACTGCTGTGCTGCATGACTACTGCACGGGCTGGGGCGTCACTGCGGTATGTATTATGTATGATAGTATATCTACTGCTACAGACTGACTTCCTCTATATAACCCAGCGCAGTATTCACTGACGTACTCTGTATTAACCCATCGATCGACCCCAATAGGCAAACGCACTACTCGCGTTCGCGTGTACGCTGTCGTTCCCGATCCAGTTCTACCCAGCGATCCAAGTGCTTGAGAAGTCCATGTCACGCCCGGGGTCGCTCATGCGGCCAGCTGCGTTGCCGCACAGCCACACACACGGCCATCACAGCCAC
Source organism: Globisporangium echinulatum (assembly GCA_023336405.1). Lineage (NCBI taxonomy): Eukaryota > Oomycota > Peronosporomycetes > Pythiales > Pythiaceae > Globisporangium > Globisporangium echinulatum. Next base: position 14,381 of record JAADWX010000474.1, on the reverse strand, counting down.
ACACAGCAGCGGCAGCGCCCGCACCAAGTCGGCAGCACACATGGCGTGCCACCACTCACGCCCGAGTACGAACTCCGCGACTCGCACGCATCTGCTACCTCACGGCCGCTGTCGCACCTCTCGGTCTCGGTCACGAGCCACGCGGAAGTCGCGCATGGCGGCAGCGCGAACACCAAGGTCCCGTCGTTCGTCGAGCGCGTGCTCGGCATGTCGCAGTACGAGTGCAACCGCACGTTGTTCCGCAGTATGATCTGCACAGTTCTCATGATCGTTGCGATCTGCATCCCGGACGTCGGACTGCTCATTAGTTTGTTTGGCGCCGTTGGCTCGAGCATGCTCGCGATCATCATTCCACCCGTGCTGTACCTGCGGCTCCATCGCCACTCGCTCGCGCTGCCGTCGCGCGTGGGCCACTACGCGATCATTGTCGTTGGCGTCGCGGGCATGATCGCAGGGACGATCCAAGCGATCGTCGACGTCGTGCGGTCCTTTGGCGGCTGATGGGCAAGAGTGAGCGAGTGAGCGAGTGAGCGAGTGGAAGCGAGACCGTGAGTGGTGGTAGTCAAGATCGGAACAACCACAACCATACAGAGAGCGAGAGAATGTGCGAGAGTGAGAGAGATCATGAGATCAGGATGCTAGGAGGTTCAGCGGGCGACCACGTACACGCCACTCAATGAGTCAGTTGGTCTACACGACAGTCATGGGATCGGTCTCTGTACAGGCTTAAAGCCAGACGCGAGAACCAAACGTAAGCGACAACGACAACGAGAGGCGCTCATACAATGCTACCAAAGCGCTCGCTCGCTCCGACGTGACTGACTGCATTCGACGACCTCCACTACACATCGCTGCGCTCGCTCTCTCTCTACTGCAGCGCTTGCACTCGTCACGTTGTTTTCTCTCTCTTTCTCTGTCATTCACCGACTGACTCGATGCGCGCGACTCGACGCACGCACGACTCGGTCGCTTGCGCTGGTCGCCTATGTCTCGCTCTGCGCGCGAGTGTCTCGAGCAGTTCGAGACGCGTGCGACGCCTCGATCCATCTGCAGCAGCCGTGTGGGCGACGCGATCCGCACCGTCGTCGTCGGGCTACTCGCACTTGATGTTCCGGTAAATGCGCTTCGTAAACACGCTGCTGCCAAAGTACCCGATCGTGCCGCACATGATAAAGAACGAAAAACAAAACAGGCCCCTACAAAAAGAACAAACGAACACAGAACACCTGTCAGCCCCTCGACTACTGAATAGCCGCGCAGTCACACCGCCCATTGCTCCAAACAACGTACATGTAGCCAAAGTAGAAGCACGTCTGGAGAAAGCCCGACATGTTGGTCTTGAAAAAGTAAAAGTAGATCGCGTAGACAAACACGTAGAGCGCCGTGCTGCCAGCAGCTGCAAACGCGGTCCAGTGCCACCGGTAGTTTTCGGCGTTCAAGAGAAAGTACGTGCACACAATCGTGACGCACAGCGTGACGATCGCAAGGATCAAAAACACGAGGAGCATGAAGCCGTAGACGTAGTAGAACTTGTAGCTCCAGAACGACGCAAAGATAAAGTACATCTCGATAAAGATCGAGCCAAACGGGAGGATGCCAGTCAACAGGATCATGACTGGCGGTCGTAAGTACCATCGTGCGAGTGGGACTTCCCGCGGAAACTTGTTGACACGGCACGGGAACCCGCGCTTTGCAGCGCCGTGGCGCCCGAGGATCGTGCCGAGGACTGCGAGCGGACACGACACAAAGAACCAGACGAGCACGACTTGGACGATCGTAACGAACGGAATCGCGTACGTCGTGCCGTACATAACCGCGAGCGCATTGATAAAGAACACGGCGACAAAGATCACGGTCGGCAACAGTGCGGACGACAGGCACATTGCGCGGATCCAGTCTTTTGAGACACGCGGGTAAAAGAACTGGTGGTAGAACGCACCGCTTGCGTACCCGTTCGCAAGCGACGAGAACGCGTAGACCGTGAGCCCAACCGAGACAATCCCGCCCGGCTGCATGTACAGCGACGACACGATCGCAATGAGCACGACGCAGATCGCGAGCACAAGGAGCTGCGCGCCTGTACCGATCAGTGCACAGAACAGCAGCAAGTACGGCGGCGCTCGGAACACGTCGCCGTGCAAGAGCTTCCAGCCCGAGTTTGCATCGTCTTTGAGCAATGCGCGCGTGCTGTCGAGCATGAGCTCTTCAGCTGCGACATGGTCGTCGTCGGCAAACTTTGCGTAGTCGTTCCGGAGCGTCCGGAGCAAAATGAGCGCGACGAGACCGCAGAGAAAGATCACCATCATGAACGAATTGAAGATCGAGAACCAGTGGATCTGGTGCTCAAAGAATCTGAGCATACAAGCGTGATGGTCATGAATGAGTGATGGCCATGCAGTAGAATGCAGATACAGTACGCAAACGTACTCGTCTTCGAGGTACCGGTCAAAGCGGTCGGCGTATGGAATGTCCGTTGGTGTCCAAACGACTTCGTACGTGAACTCGACGCGTCTGAGCGAGTGCGCGCGTGACGTATGCACAGACGTGTGTGTAGTCAGCAAGACAGCTTGACAATCGTACTTTAGCGAGCAGCAAGCACGTACTTGTTCGATGTAATCGACGTCAGGACGTCCGAGTACGTGAGGTTCACGTGGATCACGTGCGGTCCGTTGTACGAGATCGAAAACTTCTTGTGCGTGTACAGCACGCGCGTTCCGACCGGATACTGTGGCGACAACCAGTCACAGTATGAGTCTACAGTACATACAAGTGACTGCTAGCAGCAGCAGTCGCTACGATAGCCGAACGCACCTGTTTGAGGTACTCGGGGTCGTCATTTGGCTTCATGGCTTTGCCAACGAGGCCCCACACCGGCAGGTCGTCAATGCTCAGCTGGTACCAATAGTGCTCATCGACCTAGTGGCCACACAGTCACACAGCGCCATACAAGCTATCAGACATTGTCGATATCCACAGCCAGTCATATAGTCACATGGACGTACGGCTGCGCCAAACTTGAGCGCGTCGGCGTCCGAGAGCGTCTGGTAGCAGAGCGTCGTCTTTGCTGTGTCGACGCCAAAGTATGCGTGCTGGCCCGAGTTGAAGAGCTCGTTGCCCTCGAGGATCTCGCCAATGCCGAGCGCATGCGCTTCCGGCTCCTCCATGCCGCGGCCTTTGCAGAACGGCAGCGAGTTGTACGTGTACGTCTCCTGCGGGTTGTTGAACGGCCCGATCTTGTTGACCCAAATGACGACTTCATCGCCTTTCGAGTACTGCAGACATGGCATGAGCGAACACACACAGTCAGACAGTGTAGTACGTACGTACAACAACGCCACGTGGCGCATCGACAATGAGCAGTGAGAAGGGGGACGGACGCACCTCGTGGTTCTCGGCGTCGCCGTGTACGATCGACGCGAGTCCTGCGACCGCCGCGAGGGCGCACCAGAGTCGTCCTGCGCGCCACTGCATCTCCTCTCTCGGTCGCGCGGTTGCTTGCTCGCTCGCTTGCTCGGCTTCAATTGCGTCGTCGGTGCAACTGGGTGCGCTGCTGCTGCTATTGATCTGCTATTGATCTGCTGCTGAGTCTGCGTGATAGATAGATAGCGAGTCTGCAGCGTTTTGGGGGAAACAACGAAGCGAGAAAGGCTCGTGGTGTGGTTTACATCACGCAAACGTGTCTGCGAGCGTAAATAAACGAAATAAGAAAGACTAAACCGGCATTTTGTCAAATATAGGCTTTATCGACTGCAATTATTGCATACTTGATGCAATTCGCTTGTTTTGCGAGCAAACATCGTCAAGGACACTACACTGTTCAGTATTTACCAAAATGATCACAAAACTTCAACCTATCTGCTGCGATACAAATTCCGTCCTGCTCACCACGACTCGCTTCTAGACGCTCTCGTCTCACTGCACGCGCATGGCCTGCAGCTCCTGTTCACGTCCCAAGCAGCAAGCCAGTAGCGTGGGAGCGATCCATCATCTTAGCCATACGCAACTGATCCACACAGCGTTATGACCCAAATAGAGCGCAACGTACGAGGTTCATGACGATGCGGTTCCACGACTCCATGGTCTTCACGAGCTGCCGCCACTGGACCTCGGCGTCACTTGCACTCGCGCTCTGCTGTTCGCGCTTCTCGCGCTCGACCTGCACACATTAGTCAGCAGTCAGCAATCACCCAATCACCCAATCACCCAACAAAATAACTCAACAGGTCACACGCACCATCTGCACGAGCGCAAGCACTTCATCTGACGCTGCTACTGTCGCATTGTCACGTTCGCTCTGGCTCGCAAGGTGTGCAAGGCGCTGCGTGAGCTGGTTGTAAAAGTCGCTCCGTAGTGCATCAATACGTGGCGGTGCCGGCCCGCGCACTGGCTCTTGCGGCGCCTGTAGCCCTGAGACGAGACGCGGCGGTGCATGTGGCGACGCGCTCTTGCTGCGACTCGCACTCGCTGCGCTGCTGCTCGAGCTGCTGCGCGTGCGCGTGCGCCAGAGACTCGATGTCCCAGCGAGCGAGTGGGTCGTGCCATCAGCAGCAGTCGCATCGACTGCACCAACGACGATCTGCTGCTGGTGAAGTACGGCGCGAAAGTCTGTGCTGCGCGTAAACAGGAGACCGCGATACGCGTAGCGCCGCACGCTGCGGAGACACTTCCAGAGCGTCGGGAACGCGGCCTGCGACGTCTGAATGGACAGTCATATACAGTCACAGTCAGCAGTTGGTATGCCCACGTACGTACACTACGTACGCACGTACTTTCGACGCCCCAATGTGGTACTGCTGCTCTGCAAACTCGATGAGCACGTGGCGGATCTGCGCTGCGCCAACGTACGACAGAATGAGCGTCCGTGCGTCCTTGCGCCGCAGTAGGAACGTCCCTTCGTCCTTGTCACTGAGTCATATACAGACATAGAGACCGACATGTGCGACATGTGAGTTGTCGCGCATTCGGACTTGACTGGACAAAGTCTCCCCATACAGACCCCAAGACAACACGCAGCAGCAGCAGCAACAGGACGCACGCAAGGAGCTGCTCGGTGCGCACGCGGTCGATGCTGCCAGCAAAGAACCGCCACGCGAGCTCGTCGTTCACGCGGTCGGTCGCAATGCGTTCGCGCTGCCGACGCGCTTCGTCATTGTCATCGTCGTCGTCGTCACTTGCGTCATTGCTGCTGTTGTCAACATCGTCATGGCGCGTCCCTGTCGTCCCTGTCTCGACGTCGCTGCTGCTGCGATCGCAATGTTCGTGTTCGCCATCGAGCCGCGCGACGTTTGCAAACGGGAACGCAAACGCGTCGGAATCCGTCGCGACGTCGTCCTCAGTCTCGTCGTTTGCGACAAAGCTGTCGGCCGTTGCGCGGAGGTACACGCCTTTGTCGTGGCCGAGGATCCAGTTGCCGCCATAGTCGACTGCATTGGCTGTAGCAGCTGGTGTCGCAAAGTGCGTATCAGTCGTCAAGTTCGCAGTCGGTAAGTCCGCAGGTTCGTCTTTGGTGTCGTCGGCATTTGCGTCCATCCTGTCCATGTCGTTGCGGGGGACTGTCGTGATCGCTTGCGTTGGGAGGCGCAGTAGCGCAGCTGAGAACTGATGGAGCGCGTCGTCGGTCTCGACGATCTCAAGCGGCGCGCTCGTGCGAGGCGCAAAGATACCCTATGGCGCCAGTACGTTCGCACACGATAAGTTCGTTTTGTTTCATCCAACCAGTACGTTCGTTTCGACAGTCGAAGTCACACAGCGACAACGTACACTGGCGACTGCATCGCGCGACGCCTGCGCAGCCTCGGCCGCGTCACGTGCATCGAGCACGAGCTCGACCATGCGCTCGAGCGCTTCGAGCACGGCTGGGTGTTTGTCGTTCTCGCCAAAGTTCGAGCGTCCAACGGTCCACATCCAGCCACGGTACCCTGCAGTCTACAAACAATCACCCAATCACCCAAACAATCACCCAAACACCCACCAGTCAGTTTCTGCCTAGCATTTTTCGATACAAAACCAGCGACACACACACACAAACGTACGCGCGCATACGCAGCCATGTCGTCGCTCGTCATGACGCGCTTCTGGAGCTGATCGGCCTTGTGTGCAAGCAGTAGGAACGGCAGCTCGCGGGCCGACAAGTGCTTGGCAAGGCAGTGGCGCCACTTGTCAACAGCGGCGATCGAGCTCACGCGGTGGACGTTCACGACAACAAACACGCCGTCGAGACCGTCGCACAGCAGCGCGTGCAGTGACGCACTCGCACTGCTGTCGACTTCAGCGCTCGCGACGTCCCAGAGGTGCACCAGCACGTCTTCGCCGCCGTTGTGGCTCGACTTGAACGGCAGCGCGTGCACGTCGACGCCAATTGTTGGCGCGTACTGCGACGGGTACGACCGCTGGAGCCAGCGCCGCACGATGCTCGTCTTCCCCTATATGTACAGCAATAGAGAAATGAGTGGTTGCGAGAGCGCGTGGCAGTCAAACGATCCACACACGCACACAGCCCAGATAGAACGTACGACTGCAGCGCCGCCGACGAGCGCGATCTTGAGTTCGCGCATCGCGCCTTTGCGCTTTGGTGCTGCCGCGCTCTCGTGTGTGGAGGCAGTGAGTGCTGGTGCACGCCGCGTAAAGAGCGCTGCGCTTGCACTCTCGCCGAGGAACGTCGACGACAGCATCTTCATCCATTTGGCGGTCGCGTTGTCGACCTCCTGCGCGAGCGAGTGCCCAAAGCCGCCCAGTGCGCTACTACCGCTACCAGTAGTAGTTGCAGCTGAGGCACTAGACGACGAGGTTGAGGCGTGCTGCTGCGCATGTTGCTGCTGCTGCTGGCGCGCGGTCGCAGCCGTCGTAGCGCTACTGCCGGGCCCTCGTGTCGCCATTGTTTGCAAGCGTTTTTTGGTTCTCAGTTGCGATTTCGTTTGTTGCAGCAGATCCTCCTGAATAGTGACATAGAGTGAAGCAATAGTGACATAGAGTGACGCAATAGTGACATTATTGATTAGTAACATTGGCCCATCATGAGTTTGAAGCCCAGCTAGAGCGCTGTGCATGCACTTCAACAGACTACCGTGAAGCAGCTCAAAGCGCGAACACAGACGTCCCCTTGCGAGCGACCATAAGTACTACAAGCTCTCTGCCGTCGGTAGAGACTCACCATCCAGCACGCAAGCGCTGCTACTCGGCGAATCGCAAAGCTACATTGTAAAGCAGCTTCACGTAAAGCAAACGACAGGATTTGTATTTGCTTCCACAAAATGCAATAGTGCTATCTGGTAGTCATTCGTCTTTCTGCTGTTAGTTGAGATCCGGACTGTGCGGCAAATCTGTTTCAAGCGAACACAAGTGAACGATACCGAAGATCTGACAAAGCATGAGTCGCCTGGTCCTTACTTCCGCCATGCTCACTTTGCAGCTGACGAGCGGGTACGAACACGTGGGAGCGAACACGTGGGCACGAACACAGCAAGTGCTCGGTGGGAATGATGCAGGCGAATCACGCTGCTGAGACACAGCAAGAGCAGTACGAGCAGCGCGAACAACAACTCCAAGGGACGGTCGTGATGATCGCGACACAGCAGCAGCATAGTCACGACATGACGTCGCCACTACTACCACAGCGTCTGCTGCTCAGTAGCTCGAGTACCGATACTGGTACAGCTGCACCGACGATCGCGTCGCTCCAGGACGCACTCGCGTACCCCGAGCAAGCGCCACACGTCGGACCCGTGCGACGGCGCTCGCTCGTGCCTCATATGACCACCACGACCTCCAATACCAATCGCCGTCGCGACCGCAAGCGTACGGCAGCAGCATCCGCAGCAGCAACAAAGCGCAAGAAATTCCCACCCGGTCTTGCGCGACTGCGCGACCGTTTGCAGTACCTCGAAGACCGCTTACGGCTCGACGTGAACATGCTGCGGCAGGAGATCAGCGACTTGGCGCTCCGTCGGAGTCTCGTCGCGACGCGCACACTCGCGACACGCTTTGACGTCACGGGTTCGGCCGCGCAGGTCGTGCGCGCGTACTTTACAATGTTCCGCCACGGCTTCCAGTCGTTTCCAGCGATGGACGCTTTTGACAGTGTCCACATGCTGCACAACCAGCAACACCATATTGAGAACGAAGAAACTATAAGTCCAACAATTGCAACAACGCAAACAGCTGTATTGCCGGCATCACTACGGCAGCTCCAGCAACAACTTGCAACAGCCACGCAGCAACAGGCGTTCCTCGATGCGCGCGTCGACCCACAGATGGCGTTCCACCGGTTCATTGGCAGGGACGTGCTCGCGGAGCAGTGGCGCCGGTACACGCAGTGCCACGCAGCGCTGCGCCTGCACTTGCGCACGCTCGTTGTCGATGGCGTTGTAGCCCCCGGTAGCAATGACGTGGTTGTGCGCACAACGGGCTACCTCACAGCGTTTGTCACACCGGCGACGCTCACGCAGATCTTCCCGCACGTGGCGCGCCACGCAGCGCTTGCGCAACAGCTCGTCGGTGCGTCGATCGCGTATCCGTTCCGCATCGCGTTCCACGTGAACGCAGCGGGCGCAATCACGACGTACGACGCCGAACTCGATTTTGTCACGGCGCTCAACAACGTCCTCAAGAGCCTCGATGCAGTTGCGCTCATGCTGCACGGCGCTGCAATCAGTGACTTTTGCCTGATTGGCGACTTGCATGGCGTCCCGCAGTCGCCACGCAGTGATCGTGATCAAGGTGATCGCGTTGGTAGCGCTGGTAGTGGGGACGACGAGCTGCTGGCGACTACTGATGCGAACGCACACGAGAGTGGACGCACGGACGCACGACCACCATCACCAAGCAGCAGCAGTGCGAACGCAGCGAAGGCGACGATCCGCTACTTGCTGTCGTGATCGAAAGGGCGTCTGCTGGTGTAGTTGCTTGCGTCTGAGACGAAACACAAATGATACAAGTTGCGCGTAGCCATTTGTTTACAGTACCTATATGAAGAGTGTATGTCAAGAGTGTTTGTAGTTCCGTCCTCTCGATCGTTCTATGTACCTGGTCAACTCCTCTCCTCTCATCTAACTCACTCACGCCCAATAGCGTTTGCAATGACCGGGTCCGTCGCGCACGTCTTGTCAGCCGCGAGGCCGAGGAAGATCGGGAACCGCGGGATCCCGTCATTCGTGAGCTCCTGACACTTGTACACAACGACGCTTCCAATCGCCGGTGGTGCTGCGCGCTGGTCGTCCGAGAGCCCACTTGCGCACTTGAACATCTTGCCGCTCGCCATTTGACAGCGTAGTGCACCGGTCATGCCGACGTACTTGCCTTTACCGGCTTCGTGCGCAATCACAATCGCTTCGCCGTCGTGGAAGCTCTTGATCTTGAGCAGCGTTGTCGAGCGGCCGTCGACGTACAGACTGCGCGGCTGTCGGATCATGAGCCCTTCACCACCGACCTTCTCGATCGCGTCAAAGACGTCGTCGAGGTGCGTCAGCGACGTACATAACGTGTGGTCGACCCAGTGAATGAACGCCGAGTCGGCACGCGCTACGAGCTGTTGCGCAGTCGCCATGCGCTCTTCAAACGCTGCATCTGCGACTGTTGGCGCGTCAAAGACCTTGTACACGAGGTCGCGCCAGTGCGGCGACCCAGCGGTCTTGGCAACGCCGACTGTGAATTGGAACTTGCCGCGGCCGCCAAAGAGCTCGCCGTCGAGGTCGGTGTCGGTCGGGAAGCCGGCCGTGAACCACTCGGGGGCCGGATACACGTTCCCGAGGCGCGAGCGGAACGTGCCAGTCGCCGCGTCCCAGTACGCGCGCACACCGTCGAGCTTCTCACTGATCCACCAACCCACGGGGTCGTGCTTGACACGGTCCCACTTGTGCGCAAGTAGGACCATCGGCGCAGTCGCTTTGACCACTCGCGAGCTACTCGCCTTGGATGACGGCACTGACCCAACGGTCATGGTGCGTGCAGCCTCGTAAGCGTCGCCGAGAAGCGTCTTGAGGTGCTTGCATGTGCGTGTCGTCGGTGCCACGCGCTGGTTCCGCCACGCGGGACAGCTGCACGTGTACGTGCTACCGAGCCGCTTGACAACGTACGTCGCACTCGACGACGCGCTCTGGACGTCGTGGAACGTCCCATCAACGAGCAGCTGCAGTGGCGCAATGCCGTTGACCGCACCCGTGAGTTCGTCGTAGACGACAGCGTCGTCGCTGTTGATCGATGGGTCGAGCACTTGCTTCTTTGTAGCTGGTGGCGGATTCGCGTCGTCATCAGCGGTTGCGGCGAGCTTCTGCGTCCACTCGTCCTCGGTGAGCACCGTGACGTTGAGCTTCTTGGCGTCTGCGAGTTTCTGACCCGCGCGGTCGCCGCATACGAGGAACGTCGTCACTTTCGTCATCTTGGGCTGCACGCGAAAGCCTTTGGCTTCGGCTGCTTTTGTTGCGTCTTTGCGCGACTGCGTGAGCAGCGTGCCAGTGAACACGACAGTCGCTTGCTCGCCTAAAGTGCTGCTGGCAATGGCTGTGTCGACTGCAGCAGGTGCAGGTGTGGCCTCGGCAGCTTTGCGCTTCTTTGATGCTGCAGCAGTCGTCGTTGTCGTCTCGGTTGCGGGCAGTGACGATGACAACGACACAGCAGAAGCACTCACGCCATCGACACCGATGCCGTTACTGAGGTTGTAGCGCCACTCGGCCTCTGTCAGCACCTGCACGCCATTCTTGCGCGCGTCGTCCATCTTCTTGGCACCAACGTTTTCGCCGCACACAAGCACAGTCGTAGCTTTTGTGAGGCTCGAGCCGACCGTGAGACCGTGGCTCTCGGCTTCTGCAGCCGCCTCCTTGCGCGTCTGCGTCGTGAGTTTGCCCGTGAACACGACGACGCCCATGCTGCTGGTTGTGTCTGTGTGTCGGAGGTCGCAAGTTGCGTTGTGACTTGCTTGTCCTGTGCACACTGAATTTAGGCCGTCAAGATGGCTACTCTTCAGAAAGGGTTTGGGCTGTTTTGTAACGGAGACCCACACTCATAGTGACCAGCACTCATTCAAGCAAATGAAAACTACCTACACTCATTATGCAACCATCACTCACGAGGTTACTCAAATATGTATCAATATTTATAGAAATCTTTTTAGCCTATTACACATGACCCCCATTTAATGGCCTACCTATTCTATGATATATATCAATATACCACTCATTCGCTGTGGTCCATCATGAGTCGGCTGAACCAACTAACGCGACATAGTTGCACCTTTCACTATCAAAACAACAATGTGCGGATCAGTATCTGTGCACGTTTGCTTAAAACTAAATTTAGTGAACACGCAAAAAAGATTATGAATGAGCGTGATTTGCTCGTTGAAATGGGGTTTGCTCCTTATTCTGCTAGATAAACAAAATCACACACAAAAGCATGACCCAACTGCAACAAACTCATATGCCTTCCCTCCTTCGTTTCAGTGAACCAACATGCATTTAGTGTTTGACTGGGAGGTGACTGAATTGTGGTAATAGTAGGACAATATCATGTCGTTGATGTAATAAGATTATAATGTCTCTGTTGTTTTGGGACAAAAAGCACACGTGGTATAGTTTTGTATTGTCTGCAAATGATTACACGCACGTGCGACGGGTAAACAGAACGAGAAAAATATGGCAGCTAATTGTTGGCTTGTATAATTTGATCCTTGGCCTACTTACTATTTTATGCGGGAAAGAAAGTATCCTGTCAGCATCAATTACGTCTTTGGCCCACTCTATGTCTCTCTTATCCCTCCATGCACTGGAATAGTATGATGATTGTGGTTGGAATTCGGCGATCACTTCAGCATCTTGCAAGCCAAACAGCGTCGCAGGTGTAAGCGAGACTGTAACGGGCCGCTGTGCTAAGTACGAGATAGCACAGCGGACGACTGATTTGTGGCCTCTCCTGATTTCTGACGATCAGGGTCGTCTAATCAGGGAGCTCACTAATTAGGGTAGGTACTTCACTTTCATCACTATATCAGTTTTCAATACAAAAATCTCAGAGTTGAAAATACCGAGTTCAGCGCACACCTCCTGCGCTTCATCCACACGCTTCCTCGTAAGACCACGTGTAAGACACGGTCACGGAGCTCACCACCGTGACAGAGACAGTCTGCAGGTTCTGCTCGCGCAAGACGGACAGCTTGTGAGTTGACACCGCCGCACTCTGCCGGACCGACGCGCCCACTGCGATCCATGTAGCAGCGTCGCGCAGTCAGCACAGCCACCTGAGCGTTAGGAGCATAGTGCATTCGATGTCGTTCCCAGTAGCATGGTCGAAACACGCGACAAATAATTTGCATTGTTCAAGAGAGATTGCAGTTAAAGGTATATAGATTTACAATGCGCAAACACAAATCATCGAACTCGTTACTCGTCTCGTCCTTTGTCGCTCACGCTTGAACATTCATCGTAGCTCATTCGATTATAATCGGTACGTCCACTAATTCGGAGCTTTCTTATTTCAACGTCGACCAAAATTTTCCTATCTGTACTATTAAATATATTATTTATACCTCAGTCAGTGAGTCAACATACACTAAATCATATGAGGTTATGTTTTGTGCTTGAGCATGTATTTTATATCATTCTCCATAATGTTGTCAACACATACGATCGCTCCGCCATCCACGACAGGCAAACTCTTAGGCTCCACCGCACTAACTCCAGTTCAATATCGGCACCAGTTCAAAAGCAATATTGGTCGCAGTTCAACGTGTTTTCTGAGCTGGCTGGCAAAAGTTGTGACAGCAATTATACTCGCGCTTCATCGGCAGCCGCAAAACAGCTTTCGACGGAGGACACTGCAGCGCAAAACTCAGCAGGCTTAAAAACACATAATTCCTCATGTGTGACACTGGTCGTCATATTGTGCGTCAAGTGCTCGTTCTTTTACTCGACTGCCATAAGCAAGCGATTGTGGGCAACGGGCCTGGCTGGCTGTCAAATGGATCTTACTTGTAGCGAATAGTTTGAGCTCGCGATTAATACTTGGCCTCTTAACTGGCTATCCCCATCCAAGCACAAGCATTACTTTATATAGGTTTGCAGAGGGCACACAAAAATTGCAAATACACTGCCAGTAGATTGTATTGTATGTAAATATGTACCAGGTATGAAAATGATGAACAATAAGGACAATGATTGATTGTACCGAAATACACTAAAATAGAATCTTCATGTACGTTCCTCGAAACCTGCAGCGATTGATTCATGGTCATTGATCTATTCGCCCAGTTTAACTGAGTTTGCTTAAGATAGCGACAGTCATTAAGCAAACACCAGTTAATGTTTGTAAAAAGATAACACAGCGTTGTGATTTGGGGGATTGTACCTTTCTTAATCTGTTAAGTTTTGTCGGACTTCCTTATTTTATTTGCAGAGGATAACACAGCGTTGTGGTTGAGTTGACGCCATTTTCTTTTGTGTGTTGAAAAACACTGATAAATGAACTTTATCGTTTAGTCAAAACTGAAATAGTTAATGTTAGTGTCCTTAGTTCGTGCAACTGCGTCATAGTCAAACGGTAGCGCGAATTAGCAGTGTGGCGTTGTGATTGGTAAACGCTATCAGTAACTTTCGAAAATCGATGGTTTACACATTGACACGTCGCTTTCCCGGCAATAATATGGCAACAACACATTGATATCGCACCGCCAATTATTAAGCTTGTAAAGTGCACAGGTGTCAAAATGCGCGATGCACTAATTACAAGTGAATACAAAGTGCGCGACGCACTGGTTACAAAGTGCGATTACTCCCACTTGAGTAGTGTTGCCGTTGCTGAAGAATTCATTCATTAGCTTCATGGTTGACGCGGCGGACCAGACCATTTGAGTCACGCGGCAGTGTTGCTGCAGCACCGGACTCTCGTGCTGTGGTCGACGCAGCGTCTCGACGGCAGCGACACCGTGCTCGTTAAGTACAGCACAGATGTGCTTAACCAGCGCATGACGCGTTTCCACAACACAACGATGGGTCCTACGTCGAGCACTAGGATGAACAGTGTTGACGATAAAGTTGTGTATTTGGGTGCAAGTTCGTCATGCAGGCCGGCTCTGGTCAGCGTATCTCTTTCCTCGGACCATTCCGATGCGGCTGCGAGTCCTCGAACGATCTGCAATGCGTATTGTCTGCTCTACAGCATTCACAGACTTGCGCGCGCTATCTACATCTCTCTATTGGTACTTCCATAGCACAAGAAACTACAACGACTCGACTAACGTGAAGAACGCGCCGATGAGGTAGCCAGACGGTGTCACGCCTGCAAACAGCTCGACGCGCTTGTAGCCCTGGACTGAATTCCCACATTGCATACTCGCCATCCTCTGGGTTGGGGTACTCGATGTGGTGTACGAACGCGCAGTACTGGGTCAGGAACTG
>JAADWX010000473.1:0-21059 GCA_023336405.1 Globisporangium echinulatum | reverse complement strand
GTTCTCGAACGAGCCGCGTGATCGCCGAGAAGCCGCAGTCGGGACTCGGACACTTGACATGGTCGCCATAGTGCGACGCGAGCTGCGACTCGTGACTGAACACCATGAGGCACGAATCGCACTCGAGCTGCTGCTGGGCTGCCGTCAACTCGGTCGCATTATTCGCTGCCGCGGTACCAGCACTCGCTGTCAGCATCAATACGCCAAATGCTTCGTGCGTCGCCAGTTCATTGCGCGGCAGCTGGCGATGTCGCACAGCCTCGATCCGGGGCTCTGCAATCGACGCCATGGCACATGGTGAACCCGCGGTATTCGGCACAACGGACCCGACTGCGTCGGCTCTCGCCGATTCGCTGTCGCTGCTGGTCGTCGCGCTCAGTGTTGCAGACGACATGCCCTCTAACAGTGACAGCTGTGATGCAGTAGGAGTGGACGGCGGTCCGAAATCAGGTGACACGAACGACGTTGACTCGAGTGACGGCAGCGATGGCAAGTGCGACGGCGTCACGGATGGCAGCAATGTTGTCGATACCAGCGGCGACAATGGTTCGTGTACAGCTTCCAGTTCATGGCTGTGACTGCCAGCGTTGTTGTCGTCGTCATCGGCGTTGGCGTGTGCAGAACAAGCGACGACGCTGTCATAATCAGAGCCGATTGCAGCAGACAGCACGGGTGGCGACAATGTGTCGTCCGTTGACACTTCTGTTGCGGCGGCGCACGTGCTAGTGTGTAGAACGTCAGTGGCTGCACGCAGCCAACTCCACATGTTGAATCGTCGTTGAACGAAGCGCAAGCTTGTGTCTGCTGCTATGTCTCGAGTCGCGTCTTTGCAAATGCGCTTGCTTTCGCCTTTCGCAGTGTGTCCATGTGTCTGCTTGTGACGGTTTGGGCATTGCTCGACACGGTTGGCAGACGTCAAACGAATCGCGAGTGTTTCGAGTTCGTCGCATCACGCCAGTTTGAATGATAGATCGACCGAGTGTCTCGACAACTGCACTGCAAGCAAGCGTTGCGAGAGCGTCGTGAGCAGCAGCAACAATTGCGCGGATGGTGCTTGCGCTGTCGTCACTCGCCTGTCACTCTGCTTTTGCCAAGCAAGCGAGCGCACAATGCTTGCCTTCGCAATGTTTGCAACAATATCAACAGCGTGTTGTTTGCAAGTGCTAACGTTGCGACTGTTGATGATCGCTTGTTTTGTGTGGACCACATGGTTGGCATATACTACTGGAATTGTGTATTGCCATATACTGAGTACAAGTGTACGTGCATCGTGAGGCTCGAGTGGGTGATGGGGATGGCGACAGGAGTAACTTCAACGCGAATGCAATCGCTACCTGCAACTTGATGGTCGTCCAACTGGACCGCTGCGGCAGTGCTGAAGTTGTGTCGCAAGCCAGAACGCGGTGTTGTGAACCACAAGATACGAAGCTACAAAGTCGACCAAATGGGAAAAATCGCCCAGCTGGTTGCAAGTGTCGGCCCGTAATTGGGTCGACCGCCAGGTGGTGCTGACCGCGTGTGCACTCGGTCACACGCATGACCGATGCAGCGCAGTTGCGAGGTGCCGAGACGTCCTCGATCAATGCTGAGACTGCTGTTGCTAGGATCTCGAACAACGTGGGAACGAACGCGAGTCACGTGTCGCCAGAGCTGCTGTCTGCATACGATTCACTGATTCATCTGCCGCAAGAACGTTCGTGTGCTTCGCCTTTGTGGTCGTGCTACGCCAAAATAGCTCACGCGATGGTGATGGCGGTATGAACAAACAAGTCTAAGAGTGCGTCACGTGTGGGGCTGGGGATCTGCGAACCGGCTTGTCAGGTGCGTTGACACTCGCGCACTCACTTCACTCGCGCCGTCTCATCGCATGTCCGAGTTGTCGCGACTGCGGTCCTGAGATATCGGAAGAGATGCTCAAGCAATGTACTGTCATTCCTCGTCCTGAATGGTGGTGACGCCACGTGAGGTTAGCGCTGTACCCCCATCGTTGTCACTGCCTCTTCAGCCGTACACAAGCGAGCGCAAGAAAGACTTGAGGGTCCTGATGTGGCTGATGTGGTGATAGTGCACGTCAGGCGTGCGCGCCACACGAACAACCACTCACGCACTTTGCTACCAACACTCGTGTGCGCTCCATGAAGAGCGAGCGTGCTGTGCATGTTCCTCGCGTTCAATCACTCACTTCTGAATCCGCCAAAGACGAACGAACGTACAGCAGTCGACACGACGCTCACAACGCAAAACGCTCGCATCCATCGCACCCACTATGGTGTGTACTTGAGATGTTACCCTTGTACATTCACTGAGTCGCTTGTTTGATCACTCGCTCGCTGACATCCATAGTCCTGCTGTCTGTCGCTGCGCTGCGCCATGCAGTCCACTCCCATCGGTCCCGGCAGCGCTTCTCGGTCTGCAGCACCTTCAGCTTCGCGAGCCTCGAGCACGAACGCGAGTACGCCGCTGTTCGCTCCCAGTGCGTCTGCACGATCGTTTACTCCAGCTGCTGCTGTTCCTGTACTGACGAAACTCGCAAGTTTCGTGCCGTCACCGTACGCAAGAACGTACACGAGCGACCGTCGCGTGCCTCGTCAAGCGACTCAGAACGCGGCACAGGGCACGGAGCTCCATCGTTCTGCGAACACACAGCAGCAGCGGCAGCGGCAGAACTCGGATCGAGATGTCCCGAGCGAATTTTCATTTTACTTCTGAGAAGGCAGAATCCTGAGTGTACATACAAAATGCGTACTAATAACGAGAATTCTACGTCCACATTGTCCTTTGCAACCACAAGAGCTGCACGTGTGTGACGAAGCGAGCGAGTTACACGCGTGGCGCTACATCCTGGTGCACTACACGCCTAGAGAGATGTGCACATGCTGTGCAGCGAGCTCACGCAGTCCACTTGCGTCCCAGCGACTATCGCTGCACACACTTCACATCTTGTAGACTGTGTGGTATTCACAAATAGAAAATGGCTTGCATATGTGGTCAATAATTGATCTATAGTTTGTGCAGGTTGTTTCAGCTCACTTGGTCTGAGTATACAGCAGCTGAGCCACAGCCTGCACACTGTCACCAAAAGCCGTTGGTGCGCGACGAGCGGAGCCTGAGCTGAAGACGACTACCACATCACTGCAGAGTGCACGCGCCGCCATGGACCATCAGCAGCAGCAGTCGCAGGGCGCGTATCGAGGCGGTGGACGAGGTGGCGGTCGAGGTCGTGGGCGAGGAGGTGGAGGAGGACGTGGCAGCAGTGGTCGTGGCCGCGGGCGAGGTGGCGGTGGCAGTGGTGGTGGACGAGGTGGTGGACGCGGCTACGCTTCGCACGGCCATCACTCACAGCAGCAACCGCAGCAGCAGCAGCAGCACTACGCACCACCACCACAACAGCAACAGCAACAACAGCAGCCGCCGCCGCCACCACCGCAGCAGAGTGTGTTTCAAGACTACAGACCGCAGAGCCACGTGAATCCGAACGCACCCCAACAGCCCCAACAGCTCCAGCAGCTACAACAGTCACAGCCACAGCAGTTTGCACCAAGCACTGCGTACGCGCATAGCGGTCAGTACCAGCATATGCAGCCAATGCAGCCGCCAATGTACCACCCACAGCCATCTCAGTACCAGGCACCGATCAGCGCGTACGCTGTGCAGCCTCGGATGTACCAGCAGCAGCCGCCACCACCACCAACTCAGCAACCAGCACCGCCGCAGTACCAGCAGCAGTACGCTCAGCAGCCTCCACCTCAGTACCAACAACAACAGCAGCAGCCGCCTCAGTACCAACAGCCATCACAGCAACCACAGCCGCCTCAGTACCAGCAGCCTGCAATGCCAGCGCCGCCGCTGCCGAGTCAGACGCAGTCGAGTGACCCCAGCGCGTTTGTCCCGCCACTGCCCAAGCAGCCAGCACCACCACTACCGATGTCACCAGCGCTCGCGTCGTACAGCAGTGCACCACCGCCTCCACTTCCACAGCAGCCAATAGCCCAGCCAATGCCACAGCAGATGCCACAGCAGATGCCCCAGCAGAGCTACAGCGACGCGCTCTATTCGCGGCAGCAGGCGTACGCACCCGTGAACGTCCAGCCACAACAGCCAATGCAGGCGCCAGGGCAGTACCAAGTGCAGATGAGCCATGCACTGCCGAACAGTGTGGGCTATCAGTCCCAGCCCCAGCAGCCACTTCAAGCGTACGCTACACCGGTACCGGTACCGGCACCGATGGTGATGGTACCGCAACAGCAGCAGCCGATGCGGTACGCAGCACCGCCAGTACCACATCCGTACCAACCACAACCGCCACCGGTGCCGTCGTCGCAGCCACCGCAACCGCAGTACCAGCAGTCAGTACAACCGCAATCGACTCAGTATCAGCCTCCGCCACCACCACCACCGATGCTGTCCACTCCGTCGTCGTCGCGTCCGCCGTCGACGTACTGCTGTCACCGGTGCAAGACGCCAGGGCACTGGATCCACGAGTGTCTAGTCGCGCCGTCATCGAGTCACCACCGAACTGACGCGAGCGACCGCAACGAGTCGTTGCCACCGTTGCCGCCTCAGTCGCCACCAGTCCCACCACCTCAGCCACCGGTGCCGTCCGACCACTCAGTGTCGTCGGTGCAGCCAGCGACTTTGAGCCAGAACGACGACAATGCGGCACGGAGCAACAGTACTGTCGACGCGCCGTCCGCACCGTCTTCGAACTCGGTCATCGCGCTGCTCGATTCGTCGCTCGCGAACGGCACCAGCACTGGTACTAGCACCGGAGCTGGGGCTGGAGCCGAAGCTGGAACTGGTGCTGCAAACTGGAGCTGCGCGCCGTGTGACAAGTCGTTTGCAATGGAGTCGCAGTACGACGCGCACGTCAAGACGCACGTGCCGTGCCACGCACCAGATTGCAGCTTTGCGGCATCGAAGCGCGTCGTCGGTGCACATTTCCAGACGTCGCACGGCCAATTTGCAGGTGGTGGCTTCAAAGAGATCGACGTCGAGGGTCAGACGTTCGTCGTGCTCGTTGGCAACTCGCCTGAAGACATTGCGCGCTGGCGCGCCGAGCGGCGCAAGCACTGGCCATCGGCGCACAAAACAGCAGCGAGCGCCGACCAAGAGTCAACACGGTCGGAGTCAACACGGTCGGAGCCAACAAGGTCGGAGCCAACAAGGTCGGACTCGACACTGTCAGTAGCGACCACAACACTATCGGAGCCGTCGCGGAAGCGCAAGCTCTCGAGCGCAACGATGACGTCGGACGCTGCGGACGACCTCGAAGACGGCGAAGTCGAAGACGGCGAGATCGAAGAGCCCCGTGACGACGTCGTAGCTGCTGCATTAGCCCCAGTGCGTACTAATAGCGATACTGAACCATTGCTCAAGCGGCCGCGACGGCTGTGCAAGAACGTCGAGCGTGGAACGTGCCGGTTCGGCGACCAGTGCCGGTTTAGCCACGACCGACGCGACGTTGCGTGCCGCAGTCTCGTGCAAAAAGGCGCGTGCGCCAAGGGCGACGACGCGTGTCCGTACGGCCACGCGCCGGCGCTCATTGACGCAGTGAAGCAGCACCGACAAGCCAAGCAAGCGCGCCGCGACGCTGGGGTGAGTGCCGGTGCAAAAGCCGACAAGGCGCTCGAAGCGGCGTGGAAGAGCGAGCAGAGCACGCTGCTGCGCAAGCTGCTGCGGAGTGACATCAACGTCGAGCAGCGGCGCATGCTCCAGGTCGTGCAGTACGTCGTAAGTAACAACTTCTTTGCGTCTGAAGACCAGCAGCCAGCAGTAGCAGCAGCAGTAGCAGCAGCACCGGCTCTGGTAACGGAGCTGCCAAGCAGCGAGTCGGAGTCTGCAGGTCGAGACGCTGCCGTGCAGTCGACTCGTGCGAGTGTGAGCCATGAAGACTGCAGCACTGGTGGTACTTGTACTGGTACTGGTGGTGATGGTAGCAGTAGTAGTAGTGCAGCTGTGCGCATGTAGGTGTGAGTGCAGCTCGTGCAGCCATAAAGTAGGACGCATCCGAATGCAAACGACACGAAGGGGTTACCGCAGTCTTTTGTTCGTACAGACGTGTGGGTCATTCGTTCATTTGCCCCACTCCATTCGGTAGTCGAAGACAAACAACCCAGTCGACACCAAGCAGCGTGTATGGCGACGTGCAAGTGTATTCGCGTCACTAAGTCGCGTCGATGCGGCGAGGCATCGCTTACTTTGGGCGGAGACTGAGCGACGCGATGGACTACTCGAGCTTCTCGAGCTCGCGGATGCGTTCGAGCATCTCGCGCTTCGACGTCTCCTGCACTTCACCGCCGAGGATGTACTCGTCGAGCATCGAGTAGACCTGTGGTGGTAGTAGCAGCAGTGGGTCAGAAGCGTTAGTGTATGTGACACAATAATACCCCAATGTTCCAATGTCCCATGACGCCCCAAATGCCCCACGCACACGCACACACCTTGTTAAAGTTGAAGACAATGTCGAGCTCGCAGACGTTCGAGAACTGCTGGTCAAGGAGCTCAACGAACAGGTGGATCGTCTCGAGACACAGCAGTTCGTTCGCGGCGACGTCGACGCCGAGGATGAAGAACAGTCCGGCGTAGCGGCGGTAGATGATCTTGTACGACCGGAACTCGATAAAGTTCGTGTGCTTCGCGTCGCGACCAACGACGAGGCGATGGATCTCGGACTCGAGGCGCGCCTTGTCCTGGTCGTCTGGCGGCGGGACGTACCACTTGGAGAGCCGCGTCTTGCCCTGTCGGTTCTGCAGCAAGAAGAAGCGGATCTACAGATCATGGACGAGAGAGCAGCAGGACTGTCGTTTGTTAGTGGATCGAGGTCATCTGATGCGGGTCATTGCCGACGGATTGGATCGTTGTTGTTGTCTGATGTGGGTCATTGATGTGTGCGTGCACACACGCGCGTTGCCATCCACATAGAGAAAGCACAGCACACGCACCGACATGACGACGGAGCGAGCTCGCGCGTGTGCGTTGTGTGTAGTGTGTTGCGTGCGAAGGACAGCGAGTCGGACGAAGTGCGAATGAGAGCGCGCTTGTTCACAATTGCTACAGAAATGCACGACCTTTCACAGAATCAAAACCGCTCATCACGTGTATTACGTAAATAACCACAAAATGTCATTTCGTACATATTCAATTACAGAAGTGTCATTTACTACGTATTTGATCACATATCGTACTTCTTGACGCTCACGACAAGATAACAAGACATCCTTCGTCGTGCTGAATCGCTGTCGGCTCTTGCATTTGCTGCGTGGGCCACTAGCCACTAGCGCTTGGCGCGATGGCCTCGCCCATTCATGCACCGCAGTCGTAGTAGTAACGCGACGAAGCTCGACGACTGCTACCTGTACTTCCCAACGCATGCGTATGTATGTCTGACTATGTGTGTATGCTGGGTTGGGTATGTATTCGTATGTGCTGACTAATAGGCGCTGTTGCTTCGCGATGCAATGTCGATCTTGTCGGGACTCGCTGCTGGTTCGAGCTGCCCACACAACATCTTGGCAAAGTCGAGGTCGCCAACCGCCATGTGCTGGCACTGCCCGGTTGCGTCGGCCAGCAATGCTGCGAGCATGTGCTTGCACTGCTCGTTCCAATCAACAGCACATACATACACACACAGCAGCAGCGATATGATAAGCAAGGTACATGCGAGATAAGCAGGGGTTGGACGCTACCATTGGCGACTGCACGGACCATTGCAGTCGGACACTGCACGACAGTGTGCTCGTGGAAGCTCTGGCACGAGCAGTAGTGCGGAAGTACGTTGTAGTAGTTTGGGCCGCGCGCCATGTTGCCGTCAAACGGCTGCGAGATGCTGTTGCCACTCGTGTCGAGCGATGTGTCGGCGTAGCGGCTGCCATACTCGTGGCTGTCGTCGTTGTCGTTGTCGTTGCTGTCGCGATGTTGCTGGCGGTACCGACTTAGCGAATCGACGCGGAAGAAGCTGCGCTGCGATGGCTGCGCGATGACGCGCTTGACCGCGTGGCGGTGCACGAGTACGCTTGCGCTCTGCAGCAGTGCGAGTTCTGTTGGTGGCAGCGTTGCGAGCAACTGCGCGTGCGTGTCTGAAAAGAGCGCACCTGGTGCAGATGCTGCTTGTGCTGTGGCTGCTGATGCGCTGTTTCGCAGCGCCTCGCGCTGGGTCTTGACGTCGCGTAGCACGGTGCGCAGCACGCTCGCGCTGATCGCGTCGCTCATGTCGATGTGATGCAGATTGGCGCTTGCAGGTTGGCAGGAAAAGTTCAATCATGTGGCACACATCAATATAACTCTAACTGAAAATGGGAGTGGCACACATGAATATGGACCAGATCACAAGTTGCCAACGATGACATGGATGTCACGCTGCTGTGGCTGGATGCAGTCAGCGCGATGGCAGACAGATAGACGACGTTGCATGGCGCGATTGCGACGTCTCTGTATAAACGACAGCAACCTCTGCTTCTGGCTACTGTTGCTGCTGCTTCAGTCAGTCAATCGATAGATCTGCTGTCGGTCACTCGTGTCCGCCACGTCGTCGTCGACCCGCGACTACTACGACATCAACTACCACGACGATGCACCGCAATTGCGCTGTCGCTGTGTGGCGCTCGACGACTGCGTGCGCAGCTGCAAAGCTACAGCGCGGGTGCGCACACGCAACGTGGCGCGTCAAGTGCGTACGCAGTTGGCGATTGAGCGCAAAGATGCAATTGCACGACTCGCAGTGCAACGACTCGATCCGGTTGCCGACCTCCACTGCAGCCTCGGAACCGTCGGAACTCGAGTCAGACGCGCTGCTGCTCGCATCGTCGTCGCTGTACACATCGTCGTAGTTGCGTTTGTTGTTGCGTTTGCTGCTGTGTGGGAGGACGTGAAACGACGCGCGCAGCCATTCATCGAACCGCGATTGCAGGTCCATTGCTGCTGGAGATTACAAGCTGTCGCGTCGAGTGATGTGCTCGGCTTTCGCCTCGAGTCGAGTCTTTGCGAATGCGCTTGGGCTCGGATGCCGCTGCGAGTTTGCTGTGCATCTCGTCGTGACGGTTAGCTATCGCTCGACACAGTTGGTGTTGGAGCCAAGCACACGGTGTGTTGGAGCCATCAACAGTCAACTGTGGTCTACTTCTCGCCTCCGTCTCTACGGCATGTAGCACTGTGACAGTAACAACGGTCTCCGTTGTGTGCTCTTGCGAGACGACGTCCAGCGACTAAGGACCCACTCGACACGTGCATGCAGCTTGGTCGATTAGGCGAGTGATGAACCGAACGCATCCCAAGATGCGTCTCAAGTCTCAAGTCGCGAACGAGTCGAGAGGAAGTAGCGGCAGCAGCGACAGATGTGCGTGCAATGGAGCTGATCTGCTGATAAGCGTGGATGCAATCGCTTTGAGTCATTTATAGGGTGTTCACATGCTGTTTGACAGTGCATTTGCTGCACTTGCATCACCAAATGTCATTGCCACGATTCATTTTCGAATCGCTGTCGAATTGGTTCGGCGAGTGGCTGCTGGTTCACCACAATTGCCCAAGCACGAAGCACGAGCTCAAGCAGCATGGCCGCTGTCCGCTCTGCGCTCTTCCTGGCTGCACGCGCGCGCATCGCGCCAGCCACTGCTGCTGCTGGTGCCGCGCGCGCTGCATCAACGTTTGCTTTCTCGAGCAGTGGCGTCGCTGCACCGCACCCTGCGATCCTCCTGTCGGCGCTCGACCGCGCTGCGCCAGCCGTCATTGTTGGTGCGTCCATGCTCGCCATCGACAGCCGTGCGCTTGCGTGACGATACGAGTGTCGTCTACTGCCACGTATGCAACTGTATGCAGACCTAACTGACGCTCTGCGACTCGCACAGACCCGTTCGTGCACCACTCGCTCGTGTTCGAGTCGCGTCTCCTCGACGTGCCGATGCTCGAGCTGCCAGAGGTTAACCCGCTGAACAGCGGTCTCGACTGCCCTGCCGACAGCACGAACGGTGCGCTGTGCATAGCTGTTTGCGCACTACCTATCTATCTCTATAAGAGCAATGACTGACTGACTGACCGACTGACTGATTGGATACAGAGCCGCTGCTTGCAATCAAGCGCACGTACCAGCCGAGTGTGCTGCGTCGCAAGCGCAAGCACGGCTTCCGGTCGCGCCGCCTCACGATCGCTGGCCGCAAGACGCTCACGCGCCGCTTTGTCAAGGGCCGATGGCGCATGTCGCTGTAAGCGGTGTGGCTTGCCTTCTGCTTCAGTCTTCGCATTTGCATATGCAGCAGCAGAGGCACGACAGTATCGCCAGCAAACGACTGAACCATCGATGCGATTGAGCCAAGTGAATAGACCGCGTATGCTGACTGTTTCCCCTCTGTATGTCCACTACTTCGATCTCTGTATGTCCAATCAATACGTCTATTAGAAAGGATGTTGGACCTTCGTCCTATTGCTGCTGCTGCGACTATGGCGATCGCACGAGCACGTCGCCCATGTACTGCTCGAGCGCCGGGGAGAAGACTTCGTAGATGAACGCAACCGGTCGCCCGTCGCGCCAAAACACGTACGACCGGCCCCAGAACGGCCCATTGTCGCTACAACAACCAAACGCAGCTGCAAGCGCCAGTGAACGACCGCAGAACACGCTCTTCATGTCCCGAAAGAGCTCGGTGCGGTTCGCGAGAATGTTGGTCCCTATCGGGATCTGCTGGTTCGTAAAGACTGCGCCGACGTCCGGTGCGTGGAGCCACGACGCCGCGTACCCGAGCCGCTCGCCCCTCGCGTTGCGGAGCCAGACTTGGCGCCGGCACCGCGGCGCTGCGATCGCGGCCATGTCGAGCGGTGCGTTGTCGAGACTCGCGCCGACTGCGTGGAGCCCAAGTACGTCGACTTCGGTTGGCGAGCCGGTGAGCAAACCGAGGTGGTGCGTTGGCGAGCCATTGCCAAAGAGGAACAGGCGCCACGCAGCTGTCATGTCCTGCTTGCCGAGCTGGTTATATTTATACAGCTAGTCAGATCGAGAGTACATTGTGTGGCGGTCAGTATGTATGTATGCTTGCACGCACCATCATGCTTTCGCCTGTTGCGATGAACGAGATGTCGAGCGCGTGCCAGCCTGGGTCAGCGGCAGCTGGAGCGTCTGCGCACGCAGGTGCGACAGCAGTGCTCACGACTGCAGTGCTGTCAGTCGCTTTATCGGCATCACCACCGCTTGTCGTTTTTGTTGCCGCCACTACTGCAGCGCCGTCACGCGCGTGCTGCGTTGGACGCTGTTCTTCCTCGATCATCGCGCTGATTGGCATGTCAACGAGGATGATTTGCAAATGAGTCGTGCACAGTGTGGATCACGCAAGATTCGACAAATGATGTGGTTCACAAACTGGGAATTATATTTATAGGCTACATGCGAATCTGTACAACTGCTCGCTATATTTTGAGCTCTGAATGCTTTTATACATCGTTAAGCTCAGTATTGGTTAATGGATCGACGAATTAATGGTAAGCAAGTCTCTTAACGGATTATAACTACTAACCACATTGAGCAGTTTACGCACATTCAGATAAACCATTATTAGTATGCTGTATAAACTTGTTTATTATCCATTCAATCGAGCGTTTCGCAAACACAAATATATATGAGGTAAGAAGATAACTTATCAACCTAGTAAAATTCGATGCTGAACCATTATTAATATGCTTAACAGACAATCGAGCGTTGCGCAATCACAAACGAACGCAATATGAGTCGCCCCAAAATGTCGCACAATAACATCACGGTATGATGATAACTAATCAACCTAGTAAAAATGTTGTCGTATATGAACTCACTCATCGATCCACATAATTAGTTGATAATTGGTAATTTGGCTATTAGACACATGTTCGAATTGTATTCAGCTATATGTCGTCGACCGATAGCCAACATTCCAAAAGACTCACCACACAACAAAAACAACCCGCATTTATTAATCTAGTGCTTCATCGAACCCTAGTTGCTCGTGCAACTGCACGCCTGTTCGAACTGCTATAGCAGCATCATTTGATGCGTAAGCTGTGTGCGGAAATGTAGTCAGCGCACGCAGCGACAGCGGCACCTCGTCATGCACTCAAGGACCGGTTTCTCGTTTGCGAAGTACGAGTTGTGCAAACGTATGTTGATTATGTAGCTAGACGAAATCTCAGCTGCTGCGAGGGTAGCCAATAGCACCCGCGAACGTAAGCACAGACCTACGCAGCTAACACAGCCCAACAATCAGCATTATTTAGCAATCTGCCCCGCCGTGTCCCAATTACGCAAATGGACTCGCCGCAATCTCGTCCTGCGCAGTCATTGTCGACAAACGCAACGCCCATACCCTGAGACGAATCGTAAATGGTCATGGGGTCGAGAAAGTTGCGCTGCAGAGGAAGGTATTAGTTTGCTCAGTGACAGCAACAGAGGTACATATAATACTGTGAGTGTGACCCCACGGATCCACTTGCCATGCAAGACGACACTAAATGCCGACACGCCTTAAAATTGTCGTCGTTGCTAACGACGTGATCGCGCATGTGCAGTGGCAGCTCGTTCGATGTCGATTCGTGCACGAACACATATAGAATGACAAATGCACCTTCAATCTTGACAATGTTCGGGTGGTTCAACGCGTACCAGTGGGTTGCGGATTCCGCGGACTTGTCCAAGTCAAAATGACTTGCTTCGATCGTCACAGTTGTACCCCGCAAAAATCGCTCGATGTAGTTGTCAGTCTCCACATAAATTCCAGCTATGGTAGTCCAGTTGACTGCGCGAGATGAAAACGACCAGGACGTCCGGAGCATGATATATATGCCACACATCTCAGAACCGCGCGAAGATATCATCGACGACGCTCGCTTAGAGGTTTGGGTTCTACTTTCGATGGCGACCGTTGGGTGCGCTCACGATAGAAGCGACAAGCTGGATGTGGTCTTTTGATCTGCACGTAGGTGTGCTGAAGAAGACCCAATACAATTGTAGGTGAGTTACTTGGAGAAGCTCGTCGGCAGTCGGTCTGCCCTGCTTAACGCTCATTCCGGCAGACACATCAACTTCGACATCGGCTTCCACTCAAGTGCTACTACTCTACTTGTATGCATAGTTGCGATCGGCTCATCAACTCGCGAAACTGTAGATGCCGCTGATGCAATGCCAAAAATAAAGCCTGCAGTAGCGCCATCATACGAGCGCATATGTGCTCGAACGGAACTGCAGCGCACATTGTCTCCATCGTCGCAAACGATCCGGGTGTCAACGAGTACTCATCGACTTGAACATCCTTGAACTGCAGCGCGCCACTGCTGTTGTCATTGGCATCTCGCTGATGACATTGCTGCGCACATTGACTGGCGTCCCTAGTTTTACAAAACTCCTAAACGTTTGTATGTGCCCTAAGCGATAAACGCCTGCAGCGTCTCGCACTCGCATAGTGACTGCACGTCGAATAGGTGCGACTTGGCTGAAACATATTCGTCGTTGTCGAGCAGAAGCAGGTTCGCTGTGGTCCGTCCACATTCAGCGGCGTAGAACAGCACAGCTCTACAGTCCAGTGTCGCAACGTCGAGGTCGATGTGTGTACGTAGCTGCTCAACATCGGCGACGAAGAGTACGACGTAACCGCTGTTCGAGTTTACGTGACGTAAAACACAGATAAAAAGCTTTCACAACGTACTTGCGTCTCCGAGACGCGGCGTACACCAGGGCTGTCTTGCTGTTCGTGTCCTGGATGTGCAGGCTGGCACCACGGCGGATAAGCTTCGTGACTACATTAATGCGGCCTTCCTCCGCCACGACAATCAAAGCCGTTCTATTATCCTCGTTCTTGCCCTTTACATCGCTGACGGGTAAGTGCAAATCACTTCATGCCAAAACTTGCGAATGAACTACTCGGTTAGCTTTGGCAACCGGCATCATATAATAAGCAACTCTGCTAGCTTCAAATAAATGACCAGCATCAAATACTTATACTTCGTGTTGTTCCGCAGTTATGCGTTGAATATAACTGGACGAGCACGATGTGACCTGTAAGCACATCCTCAATCACGAGTTCAGCCGTTTTCAAAGGGACAACCATGGTACGTATTGTCACTGCGTGCCACAGAATACTATGCGCAACTTATTTGGCGCTCGCGCTGGTCGTACGCGTACTGACGTTCCCAGCTGTGCGTGCGCAGCCTTGTCGAATCTCGTCATGACTGTGGCTTTCACGATGCTGGGTATTGCGAATGTAATTTTATTTAACAAATTCTACAATGATTGACTCTCAAAGTTTATTCAACACACTGTGGCGTTTTATTATTTACGTTTGTAAGTACAAATGCCTGGCCCTCAATTTTATGTGATGTACTGCAATGCTGCTTGGTACTTTGTAGTGTGAGTTTGAGATCTGTTGCTGGCGGTAGTTGTGCATTGTGCGCTCGTGTTCACTAGGTCATTGCACGTGTATCAGGCTCTAATCCAGTACGAACTGCGATTTATATTAATATTATTGGCAAATCACAATCCAACAATGATATACTGGTATATTAATGACTCATCGTCCTGCCTTCTGATACCCCAAACGGCGATGGCAGGGTCGACAATTATGAAGTATTGTCATTTGAAGTTGCGTTCGTTCACTTGATCTGTATATGCTCGATGATCTGCTACCCACTACCTCTATGACGCACAATGTCCAATATATCTCACTGGACAATTGACACACACATTGACCTCACATGACACCACATGATATACCACATGACCACCTACATGCACAGCGAGCAATAATGACACCCTCACGCAGTGACGCACACATACATGACCATTCCAGTGCTTCCCCTAGCGCTTGTTCGTGTCACTTGCGCAACGACTGCGCAAGCGAGTGCTCGAGTCGCTGCAACAATTGCGTCTGCTGCGCAAGTTGCGCGTCGACGCGAGTTGCAAGCTCATCAACCCGCGTGGCACTACCAGCTGCCAATCCAGCAGCGACAATCCGCGCCGACTCGACCATTGCGCGTGCGAGTGCGTCACCGACGTGCACGAGCGCTTGCGCAACATCGAGCTTTGGGGTCTTTGCAGGCGGCTGTGACTCATCAGCACCAACAAGTGGTCGCTTGTGGCTGTTGTTGCTATTGATGTTGTTGCTATTGATGTTGTTGCTGAGTCGTTGGCTCGTCGTATCAGTCGACCACTCGCGCACTGGCGGCTGTGGCGTCGCAATTGCAGTTGGGAAGCTCCGACGTCGCGCCACGTTCGCAGCAGCAGTGCTGACGTCGCGTAGACCAGCGACGGCAGCTGCAGCCGCAGCGCTTGGATCCGTCGATGCTGCAATAATTGGCGCTGCTGGTGCTACAATCACTGGCGCTGCTCGTAGAGGCGATCCGGCTACTGGCAGTGTCTGCACGTGATTAACGCTACGGGCTACTGTTGGAGCTGCTGGAATGGAAGCCACTGGCGCTACTGGAGCTACAGTAGCAGCTATGGATGGCGATGCGTCGGGTGTCGCAGCAGCGCCTTCGGTCTTGGGGCCGCGACGGAAGAACGAGACGCCACGCAGGCCGTCCGACTTGGCAAATGCGCCGTCAATGACGTCCCAGTACAGCGGCAGCGACAGCGTGTCATGGGACACGTCAACACCATCGGTTGTTGCGCTGTCAAGACGGCGCTTGGTCTCTTCGTACTCGCGCTTGAGCTGGTGGTACTTGTTCTTGAGTTGCTGCACGCTCACGTCGACGCCCGTCTCGGCCGCGAACTCGCGCTGCAGCAGGTTCCACGCGTCCTGGAGGTGCACAGGCGCCCTACCGTTCGAGAAGCGTGGTAGCAGCGACCCGAGCCGCAGCTCGAGCAGACACGCGACCATCTCTGCGCTCCACGTTGCACGCGGCTGGTACGAACGCGTCATCGTAGCGCTGCTGTTGTTGGCGGCAGTGGTGGCTTGCGTCACGCGCTCACGCACTTGTTTGTGCTATCGTGGTTGCGGGACCAACGTGTTCGCGCGCTTTGCACGTTTGCGCTTGGGTGTCAAACCAAAAATGAGGTGTCTGAAAGAAAATGAAAAGACAGAGGAAAACCGACATCAAAGACATAAATAAAAGTAGTGATGTATATAATCACATCACGATCAATCGAACTTTGTGCGTTGGATAATTATGTAGTTTTCATGAAATGACTATTTTTGGTATTTTATGATGATCAGCGAATGTAGACAAGATGTATACAGTAAACATCTATTTTGCAATATTCATATTCAAACTGATTTTGCCGCTCATTTTGCAACTTCCCTCAATTTTGACACTGCCGGATAGTGAACTTTGTTGACAACGATACTCTTCACTCATGTAGAAGATATAGCACATCGGTTCGGACAATCGACAATGACGCTTGTACGAGCTCATGTTGTAGGTAGAGTACGTCGATTCGAAAGCGTATCCAGCTGTATGTTTTACGAATTCAGTTCGTGTCACTGGAGCTCGAAGCGATACTGATGTCGGCGCGTCTTACTGTCGACATCGCAGTTGACATTTGGACGTCGGTAGAGATGGCGTGTGTTTTAGCGATCATTCTGATGAGCGACAACAAAACGAAACCGTGCTGCTATTCTCTATCTCATATATGCAGGCGTGGCGGTCTTCGAAGCGGAAGGACGACACCCGGATCATTGATGCATGCAAAAGTAGTGATAGTCGACAACATTACGACCATCATGGGCTCGACGAACATCACCCACACCAGGCTATATCTCGAATAGACGCGACTGTGGCGCAAGACAGTTCTGACTACGCGGACAGCCGCCGCTTCGCAACGTCCACGCCGCGTTCGTCTGCGGTTTATCGTAGTCTCACCTTTATGTACTGCGTTCGAGTCCGATTGCGGCTGGGACGTCGCTTGCTTGCCAAGTACCACTGCTACAGCCAATGACGACCGCGATGACTGCGAGCCGTGCGGCAAGCGCTTTTTAGACGAGTACGTCATGTGCCCAGTCGTGGACTGCAGCGTCTCGGCTCGACTGCAAAGCGCGTTGCGACCATCATCAAATCCGTCTGACGTCTCACTTCAGTTCAGTCCGTCCGTCGTCGCTCGTGCTGGATCCGACTCGCACGTCGAGTCGGTTGTTATATCGACGCAAGAGTCGCAACAGCAGCGACGCCAGCACTTGGGACGACAACGTGCGTGCTGAACGCATGAACACAAACTCATTCGCATCGCATTGATCGTTCGCATCTCATTGATCGTTCGCATCTCATTCGTCATCTCATCTCGTGCCATCAGCATCCGTGCGGCGACTGACTACTTCCTCCCTACGACTCTCGCACGCACTGCTGCTCTCTGCAGCCGTCACGAGTCGGAGGGCCAGCGCCTTACAAACTCTACGCGCGCTTCTTCGGTCGGCTGCTCAAGCGCTTCGTGCTCGCCGCGCGCTTCTCATTGTCGCCACTGCCAGTCGTAGGCGGCAGGAACGTCGACGCAACTGACCCAAACGCACTCCCAGTTGTCGCGACGCTCGGGATTGCAAACGCCGACGTGCTGTTGGTACTAGGCGCAGTCAAGTTGAACGATACGGTCTTCGGTGCTGCCGCGCCAAAGCCAAAGCCACTGGTCGTGTTCGTCGCGGCAGGCGTCGCGGTCGTGCCAAACAGCGACGTTGTCGTCGTTGTCGGTGCTGCCGACGTCGCCGCCGGCGCTACAGTTCCAAATCCACTAAAGCCAGTCGTTGCAGCAGCAGCTGCTCCAAAGCCGCCAAAGCCAGTCGTTGCCAGTCCAAGTCCAAGCTGCGGTGTTGGAGCCGCTGGCGTCGGCGCTGGCGCGACGATCGTCGGTGCGACGCTCGTACGGAACCGGATCTTGTCGATCACGTCGCGCTTGTCGGCGGCGGCATTCGCCGCCTGTTTGCGCCGGTCAAACGGGTTCGTGAGGCTCTCGCTACTACCCAAACGCGCGAGGTCGGCGCGCATTGCTGCGAGGAACTGCTGACGCAGTGCGTCAGCGCGTTCGTGCACGTCTGCAACGCGGGCCGCAACGTATACAAGCGCTGCGTTCTGCGCCACAAGGATCTGCTGGAGCCGCATTGGCTCAACGTTTGCTTCGCTCGTCGACGGATTTGTATACGTTGCGTCAACAAGCGGTCGAAACTCGCGCTCGAGCGCTTCGATCTGGCTCTTGATCACGCTCATTTGCGCTTCGTAGTGCGCGAGCAAGTCCCAGTAGAACGGCGACGGCGTCTCGACGTGGCGTACGATGCTGCTGTACATGTTGGACGTTGCATGACCATCGAGCGTCCGCAGGCTCAGCGCGGCGGCGTCGACGTGCCGGATCGCGTGCTTGACGTCTTTGCGCACGTGGTGGACCGCTGTCGCCTGTCGGTCCTGCGCGTTCCGGTGGGCCAAGACGTCCTGTTCGAGCTGCGCAATGTTCGTTTGCAACGTATAAAGCGGCTCGGGCGTGACGGTCTTGACAAGTGCGTCGGCTTCGTCGGCAGCTTTCAGGCGCTTGTGGAACGCGACAATGTTCGCCTGGACGTCCGATGGGAGTGCCTCAAACGGCGTCTCGAGCGTAATGCCTTGGCCGCTGCATATGTTAAGATTACACGTTGGATACATAGTTCGTAATGTCAACATATACTGATATGTTGCACGTTATACAACATATACACCAGCAAATAACACAACATATAAAACACGACACGTTGACGTACTTTGGCTGGGGCGGCGTCGGCGCGGTGCCAAAGAGTCCAAACGACGACGTCGCAGCTGGTGCTGGTGCACCAAACACGTTACTGGTAGTGCCAGCTGCAGTCGGCGCTGCGGGTGCGCCAAAGAAGCTGCTCGTGTTGTTCGCTGGTGCTCCAAACAGACTCGACGTGTTGGCGGTGGGAGTCGCATTACCAGAGCCAAAGCAGCCAATGCCAGTCGTCGGTGCTGCTG
Organism: Globisporangium echinulatum; assembly: GCA_023336405.1. NCBI lineage: Eukaryota > Oomycota > Peronosporomycetes > Pythiales > Pythiaceae > Globisporangium > Globisporangium echinulatum. The sequence continues at coordinate 2,177 of JAADWX010000473.1, read as the reverse complement.
TCGCAGTCGCAGTCGGCGTTGCGCCAAAGAGACTGCGCGCCGCTGTCGACGGTGCGTTCCCAAACGAAAAGCCCGAGGACGACGCTGGCGCTGGCGCGGATGCGCCGCCAGTCGACGCCCCAAACGCGAAGCCACTGCTGCTGGTGGTTGCAGTCGGTGCTGGCGTCGTTGTTGCGTTGCCAAATGAAAAGCCCGAGGACGTCGGTGCAGGCGTTGCGTTCCCAAAGCTAAAGCCCGAGGACGACGCTGGAGCAGTGGTAGCTGCTGGAGCAGCGCCACCGAACGAAAAGCCTGTGGACGTTGGGGCTGGTGCGGCGGCTGGTGCAGCACCGAACGAAAAGCCTGCAGATCCAATGCATCAGTGCATGCGTGAATGGGTGACGGTGGACACACGCGTCTTTGCGTCCGACACACACATGTACACGCACACATACACACGTACATACACTTTGAAAGACTGTATAAACGTACCGGAAGACGCGGCAGGCTGCGCGACGCTCGTGCTGCCGAATGAGAAGCTCATGGTTGAGGGGAATGACACGTTCGTGTGCGCGTATGTGTGGTGTGATCGACGGATGCAGGCGATAGGAGGTCGGGGTCGCTTGGTCGGGTTGTCGATAGGCAGACGTCACGTGCTGCTGCTGCTGCTGGTCGTTCTGCGCTGCTGCTGTGAGCGTTTAAAGCCAACAGATTGGATTGTATTTGTGCATTCGGTATAGTGAAATCCAGTCAGTTTGGGCGACTTGCATTTTGTATTCTTACCATTGCTGCTTCCCGATTCGATAGTGATAAAAACAAGTCCAATGCGACTCGAGCGCCACATTCCAAATGGCCGACAACGACGACATGGTCGCAGTTGGCGCGGCGCGGCGCTCGACGCGGCGTGAAGCAGCAGCAGCGCCACTGCGTGCGGACAACGACGCTCGCGATGCATCCACGACGGCGCCAGCTGAAACGGACGCAGCTGAGACGCCTAGCAATAGCAACGCGCGCCGTTCGCGTCGACAGGTCAAGTCGATCTATGCGACGCACGCGCTCGCAGTGCCACCAAGTGACGCGAGTAGCAACAGCAACAACAGAGAGAAGCCGAGCGTGTCTAGCGCAGATGCAGCTGAACCGACCGACGAGAGCGACCGTGCAGCGTTGACGAGACGGCGCCGACCGTCAAACGTGTCAACCGCTACACAGCAGCAGCCAACCGCTACAAACAGCTCGCTGCTCGAGCCTGTGCTTGTCGTCGTGCCGCAGCCAGCGCCACACAGTGCGCTCTCCTCACCGACAGCAGCTGCTCCAAACATGACAACGCGCCGCCGCCAGCCGCCAAGTGGCCGCCAGACCGCGAGCACTGCTGACGCTAGTACCAACAGTGCCAATAGTGACTGTGACGATGGCGACGACGACGGCAGTTGCGGCATGTCGAGCGCTGCCGATGCGACTGTGACGCCAATGGGCGACGCGGCCGTGAGCGCGCGGACGCAAGCGCGCAAAGTGCTCGGGCGCTACACGGCGCGCGAGTGCACGCTGCTGTGCGAAGCGATCCTGCAGCAGCTCAAGCGCAACTCGACAGCACCGAACGTCCTCGACTGCGACGTCTCGCCAGGTGTGCATTTGTCTGTGTGTTTGGCTGTTTGGCTGTCTAATTCGTACGTAAGTGAATTGTATGCGTATGTGGATACGAGTCGTATCGATCTGCGACGTGTGTTGACTTGTTCTTTGTATACCGACTCAATTAGCAACGATTCGGTGGGATACGATCGCGCGCAAGATGCGCAAGAGCCATCGCCTTGCGATCAGCGCGCGCGCGGCCCAGACGCTCTGGAAGTTCCTCGCGTACGCCGAGCTGCCGTCTGCGTCGAATGCGAACGATGGCAACGACGACGACGACGGCGATGGTGACGCGCAGCAGCTGCTTGACGCGTCAGACGCCGAGGACTTTGCAACGACCGTCACGACAGTGAACGACCGGTACGAGGCGCGACGCTCGGCAGTCGACGGTGGCGACGAAGCAGCAGCTGATGCGCTGGCCGTCACACCTCGTAGTGACGTGCAAGTCAAGAGCGCTGAGCCATTGCGACCACCGACTTCGACTTCGACTTCGACTTCGACTTCGACTTCGACTTTGACTTCGACTTCGACACCAGCACCAGCACCAGCACCAGCACCAGCACCAGCACCAG
>JAADWX010000472.1:0-21061 GCA_023336405.1 Globisporangium echinulatum | reverse complement strand
TGGAGAGACGTTGAGGGATCAAGCAGTCGCAATTGCATCGAGTCGGAGCGCATCGTTTGCTGAGACTGACGTACGACACAAGTGATGACGCGACTTGACAGTGCTGAGTGTGTAGATCATCAATCAGTACCAGCAAGTCTGACAATGTCCGACAATAGAAAGAAGCGACTAGATAAATGGCATCGAGTTGCAAACAAAACACGCGAATGATAATTCTACTATTTGACTGTCGATTGAATACATACATAGAATGCATTTCTGCGCTATCATCGACTCCTGTTCGCCATCAAACGCCAATTGATTGACATTGCGCTCTCAAGATGCTGCGGTGGTCAGCACTCCGACTGCGTGGCGCTGCGCGCGCACGCGCATCTGCTGCACTCTCGCTACGGCACCGTGTGCTCTCGACTGCTGCAGCAACTACAGCTACAAACGCACCCGACTTGAGCGACGAAGATGCGCAGGCGCTGCGCCGCATCCGCAACATTGGCATCCTCGCACACATTGACGCCGGCAAGACAACAACGACCGAGCGCATGCTGTTCTACTCGGGCGCAATCACACGCATGGGCGAAGTGCACGACGGTGACGCAACGATGGACTTTATGCCACAGGAGCGCGAGCGCGGCATCACGATCGGCGCGGCAGCAATCAGTTTTGACTGGCGCGAACACGCGATCAACCTCATCGATACGCCTGGGCACGTCGACTTTACGGTCGAAGTCGAGCGCGCTGTGCGCGTCCTTGATGGCGCTATCGCCGTGCTCGACGGCGTCGCTGGCGTTGAGGCCCAAACCGAGACGGTCTGGGCCCAGGCCGACCGGTACCGTGTGCCACGGCTGTGCTTTGTCAACAAACTCGACCGGGCCGGCGCGTCGTTCAGCCGCGCGTGCGCGTCCCTCGAAGCGCGCTTTCGCGTCACGACGCTCTGCGTGCAGCTGCCAGTCGTTCGCGACACCGACGAAGCGTTCGAAGGCGTGTTGGACCTTGTCAATATGACGTTTGTACGTTGGCGCGACGCCGACGGCTGCGACATGCAGACGCTCCCGCTGCTTGCAACAGCATCGACTGGCCGCATGGCAGAGCTCTATTCACTCGCAATCGCTGCGCGCCAGCAGCTCATTGCCCGCGCTGCTGACTTTGACGATGTATTGGCCGAGTTGTTCCTCCTGGAAGAGCCAGTAGATGCTGCGACATTGCGACTCGCACTCCGACGCATTGCGATCGAACGAGACAATGCGTCGCGCGTCGTCCTAACGCTCTGCGGCAGTGCGCTCAAGAACCGCGGCGTCCAGCCGTTGCTCGATGCAGTTGTCGACTACTTGCCGTCGCCGCTCGACGTGTCGCCATTCGATGCGCTATTGGTACCAACTGGCAAGAGTAGCAAGCAGTTGGTACCAAAAGCGGTACTGCGCCATGTGTCGCCGCACGAACCGTTGACGGCCCTCGCATTCAAAGTCCAGCACGACCGGCAGCGTGGCCTCGTCGTGTTCTTTCGGGTCTACGCAGGCGTCTTACCCGCGAAAGCGCAGCTCGTGAACACGACGCGGCAGACAAAAGAGCGCGTTACGCGGCTGCTGAAAGTATCCGCCGACGATACCGACGACGTTGCGTTTGTATCCGCTGGTAACATTGGCGCAGCGATTGGTCTCAAACACACGTATACCGGCGACACGCTCGTTGCTGCCAAGGACTGGAGTGCGAGCACTCCGTCGCTGATACTGCCAGGTGTTCAGGTCCCCGCGCCGGTGTTTACGTGCTCGATCGAGTCCGAGTCGTCGGCCAAGCAAAAAGACCTCGACGATGCACTTGCGCACTTGCAGCGCGAAGACCCGAGCTTTGTCGTGAGTGTCGACGACGAGACCGGGCAGACGCTCTTGTCCGGGATGGGCGAGCTCCACCTCGAGATTCTGGTCGAGCGGCTGCGGACCGAGTACAAACTCCAGCCGACGCTCGGTGCAATGCGCGTCGCGTTTCTCGAGAGCATTCGGGACCGTGTGGTACTGCCATATGTGCACGACACGGTGCTCGGTGCCGACCGGCAGTTTGCGCAGCTCACAATCACGCTCGAGCCACGGGTGGACGTTGCAAGTGGCGATGCTTTATCGACAAAAGCGGATAGTTGTGCTCCCGATGGGTTTGATACTGATATTGATACCAATATCACCAACAATAATATTGTCGAGTGGCACCACGTCGGTGCGAAGAAACTGCCGCACGCATTTGCGTTAGCAATCGACGACGGTGTGCACGCAGCACTGAGCCGCGGCGTGCTTGCGTCGCACCGCGTTGCGTACGTCAAAGTCACAATCGACGAGCGCGACTGCGTGTGGGACGCCGACTCGAATGCGAACGCGTTCCGCGTTGCTGCGATGCTCGCGCTCAAGCAGGCGCTCCGCGACGCAGCACCGGCGATCCTCGAGCCAATGATGAAGCTCGAAGTGCACACGCCGGACCGGACAGTCGGCGACGTGCTCTCGGACCTTACGGCGCAGCGCCGCGCGCACATCCAGGAAGTCAGTGCTGCAACGGTCGACGGCTCGGGGCGACCAGGTCGCTCGGTTGTTTACGCGCACGTGCCGCTGGCACACATGGTCGGGTATGCGACGCTGCTGCGGTCCAAGACGCAGGGCGAAGGCTCGTTCAGCATCCAGTTTCTCAAGTACATTGAAGTCGATGCAGCAACGCGGGACCGCATGACCGGCGCTGGTATCCGCAAGCTTGCAGCAGCGCCAGTTATGCAGCCAGCAGATAGGGACGAGTACTAGTTCACATCACGACTGTATGATGCACGCTAGCCCTAGAAGAAGTTGCGCGCTGCTGTGTAGCAGCCTGTAGCGACTGCGACTGCACCGAGCAGCAGGATCGCAACGAGCAGCGCTGGCGCGTAGCGGCGACTCCGTGGCGCGTCGGCAAACACTTTGCAGTAGAACACGACCGGGAGCACGAAGCCAAGGAGCGAGCAGCACGTCGAGCCGAGGAACGATATGAAGAGTCCAAAATCTGCGTGCGTATACATCGCAAAGACAGACAGACCGGCAGACATAGCGTTCGGTATGTACAGGTGTCAGTTATCAGCATATACAGCTGCAACTGTGCGGTACATTGCAGCTGATAGACAGTCGTACGTACTCGGTACGCCTGCAGCGATCGCAGCAGTTAGGAGCACGATCGCTGAGCGAATCGCGACGCGCTTGATCTGGTGATAGCAGTACACCGTTTGTATCAATTGTCAACATATACAACATCGATGCACTGCAACGCACCTGTCGATGCGGATCCTCAGCGTTGCCGCCTGCTGGTGCGAGCACTTCAAACACCGGGACGAGCATCATCGGATACGCACACAAGAGACCGGCGCACAGACAGAGCTTGACGGCCGTTGCGACGCTGCCGTGGCCTTCGATATTGAGCGTCACGACGTCACGTGTCTCGAAACCAAACGCAAGGTACCCGGCAACACCAAACGTCGCATATACAGTCCCTACAAGCACGGCCGTTGCACTCAACACGCGTGGGAACTGGCGCTTGTGGCGCATTGCGTGCTCAAGCGGGAGCGCCATGCCGATGCCCGCAAAGCAGTAGCTCGCAACGCCAACAAAGAACGGCGCGCCAGCCAGTACACCGAGCCACTCGATCGAATTAGACGTTGAGCTGCTCGTCGATCGTAGCGCGTGGATGTCTATACGTGTAAAGTCTGTTGCGTAGACGATTGCGAGACCTGCAAAGTTCATGACGTCGGCTGCGAGCGCAACGAACGCGAGCTGCTGGAGATGCGGCACGAGCGAGCTTGCGACGAGCCACGGCACGCACGTAAGCACGACCGCGTGCTTCGATACGTCCAAGTACGTATGCGCATTCGCTGCAATGAAGATCAGATCTACGAGCGACATATATACACGGCAACGTATACATAGATAGACATATCACCGTCAACATATACACATATGTATTCGTATTCAAGCAGGTGCGAGGATGAATGTGAGTATGCCGAACATATACACATCTCAACATCTCAACATATAAACGCATATATAAGCAGTTCGAAGTGGGCAGATGATAGACAGCACATGCAGCGACACGTACAGGCGACGCCGAAGCCGGTCTGCGCGACCACGAGCGCAACGTTCACGAGCACTTGGCCTTTGCGGCCCATCGCAGCGCGGCCAATGTCGCCGTACGTTGTGACATGACGGCCCTGCGTCTTGAGTTCGTTTTTGCAGTCGACGACGAGCAGCATGCAGAACGTGCTCACGGCGCCAACAAGCACGAGAAGCAGCAGTCCGAGCTGGTTATACGTACGACAGCGCGTGTGAGTCACAGTCATATACATGTTGCATGGCTGTGTACGTACCAGGATGCCGGCCTGTTGAAACGCGAATGGGAAGCCGAGCACGCCCGAGCCGAGGAACGCGATGATCGCGGTCACGAACGTCTTGCCATCGCTGCCACGATTGTGCGTCGTGCGTGGTTAGTCGTCATGGATAGTAGCAGTGTACTAGTACGTGCGAGTGAACGTACGATGCGAGGTGCTGTGCACTGAGCTCGGTCTCGCTGTCGGCTGCTGCCGCGCTATTCGCACTCGACGGCACATCGATCGCACACGTCTTGGTGGGTGAATGCTGCTGCTGCAATAGCGGCGTGCGCTCCATTGCGTGCTGCTGTTGCGTGAGCGCGTCGTTCTTGCGGATGCCCATGCTGCTGTCGATGCTGCTGCTGCTGACGCTCTCTCGTGCTCGCACCTCGTGTCTTTCGGACCTGCTTGCGAATTGACAGTGCACACTTCTGTCGAAACACGGGATTCGTAATAGTGACGGCAACGGTTTGTTCGCACGCCAATGTATACAAATACCAGTACATCAATCCCAGGTCACTAAAACAAGTTGACACGCAAAAAGCTGAATTACGCGACTACCACGATGCTATCAGACCTCATGATCGGACCTACTCGAGTCGCTCAGTCGCTGTCGCGCTGCAGCTGGTGCAGCAGCATCTCGACCGGCCGGAGACTCGCGTCGTGCGTGAGGACAACGTCGTACAGCGTCAGATACTCGTCCAGTGACTCATGAACGTGCGTGTTGAGGAAGCCAATGCGCAGCACGTCGTTACTGTCGCACCCAAGTCCGTCCGCCATGTGGACGTCGCCGCGCGAGTCGCCGAGCAGAATGACGTTGCGTCGCTGCTGCAGACGGCACTGCGACCAGAACGGCGTGTCGAGTAGGACGCTCGCGGTCTTGTTAAAGCAGTGGATGAGCGCACCATCGAACCCTGTGATCGTACCACTCGCGTCAAAGCGCATCATATTGGCCATGACGTGGACGTTTGACGGCACCTTCTGCGGCGCATACGCCTTGTCGAGCACTGCGTGGATGACGTCGTAGAGCCCGGCTGAGAAGATCAGGACTGGTACGCGCTCGCGCGTGAGCAGGTCAAAGATGTCGGCAAAGCCGTCGCGGAAGCCCAAGTCGCTCTGCGCAACGGCGTCGACGACCTCCTGCTTTGTGAGCTTGGACTCGAGCAGCAGCTCGTTCGAGGCTACCCACCAGTCGATCATGAACGGCAGCTTCTCGTCCTGCGACATTGTCGGAGACAAGTAGATCGGAACGTACTGCGCCAAGAGCTCGCGCTCGCGGCGCTCGAGCTCGGGACTCAATACGCTGCTCGTCATGAGCGTCCCGTGGCTCGTCGCCTCCTGCGCGCCTGGAGAGTTCGTTAGTCATGATTACGTGTGAGCAAACGCAATGACCTGTGCTTGTCCTCACGAGTATGCACGTACCGTTGGGCTTGTAGTACGGCGTGAGTGTCTGGTCAAAGTCGGCGATCACGAGTAGCTTGTCGACGCCGTCGGTCGTGAACTTCTTCCACTTGCGCGCGAACGCGTCTGTTGTGCGTCGCGCAGGATGGAGGTGTGCGTGTAATTGAGCTGCATTAGCTTAGCCAGCTTAGAGCGCGAGTCAAACACTTTTGCACGCACGCACCAGGGTCGCTGATGATCATGCGCGGCGTCCCGCGAGCACCGCCGCCGGTGTACTCTGGATAGCCCTGTGCAGAGCCAGCATGACAGTGCTGGCTGTGCGCGCTCGTCGCGAAAGCACCAGCGCATGCTGCTGCTGCAAGCGTCGCAGTCGTCGGCGCAAGGCGGCGAGCGAACGAGAAAGTGGCGTGCATGGTTGTCAGCGGACTGGCGATCTTGTAGCAGTGCGTTGTGCATCTGTTGGTCTGTGGACTGACAATGTCTCATTACTTTCTCGGCACAATCTCGTATTTACGTTGTTGTATGTATGAAACAGAGGAAACGTCTATGCAGTTGAGATCACCCGACTCCTATCGAACCGCGAGCAACGAGGCACATGATACTCTTGACAAGCGCGTCAAGCAGCTTTCTCGCTCTCTATTCAATCACATGTACCTACGTCCAGCAAACAGTCGACCTCATTGACTGGATCGCCTCCTACTCCTACTACACTAGGCAAAGACGCTCACTGCTGCGTCGTAGACACCGGAGCCAAACGCGGCGACGCCAAGTAAACAGATCGCGTACAGCAACAGCTTCGTTGGCCACGCGACACGTGATGGGTCGTGTGCATCGGCCTCAAAGATACGGATGTAGAAGAGCGTCGGGAGCACGTAGCCGAGGAGCGCGCAGCACGTCGAGCCAATGAACGCAATGAACTTGCCAAAGTCTGTGTGGGTCCACCAGTCCACCAATCGAATGTCATCACCGAGTCTCACACATACATACAAATGCTTATATACAGCAAGCAATCGACGTACTGGGGACGCCGGCTGCAATCACAGCAGTCACGAGCACGACAGACGCCCGTAAAAGCGCGACTTTGCGCTCGTCGTCCGGACGCTGCACTGGCGTATTGCCACTGCTAGTACTCACTTGGACGTTACCGCCGCCAGTGTCGCTACTGGTACTTGGGTCTCCACGATCACCATCCTCTCGACTACCCAGCACGAGCGGCGCGAGCACTTCAAACACTGGAAACATCATGACCGGATACGTACAGAGCAAGCCGACGCACAAACAGAGCTTCACAGCACTCGCAACGCCGCCGTGGCCCTCCAAGTTGAGCGTAATGACGTCGTGCGTTGCGTCGCCAAACGCCAAGTACCCGCAGATCCCAAATGTCGCATAGATCGCTGTGATGATTGTAACAGTTGCAATCAGAATCGGCGCAAAGTGGCGCTTGTGTTGCATTGCGTTCTCGAGCGGAAGGACCATGCCGACGCCTTCAAAGCAGTAGCTCGCAACGCCAAAGAAGAACGGCGCAGCCGACAGCACGCCGACGATTTCGATCGAGTCGTGGTCGCTCGCCATGGCTGCGACGTCGCTCACGAGCACGATTGCGAGGCCCGAAAAGTTCATGACGTCGGCCACGAGCGCGACAAATGCGAGCTCGCGCATGTGCTTGAGCAGCGAGAACGCGAGTAGAGGCGGCACGCAGACCGAGACGACGAGCGCACGCGACACGTCGAGGTACGTGTGCGCATTTGTTGCAATGAAAATCAAATCTGAGGTTACGAGGGGGTATAGCGAGGTTACGTAAGGGGTGTAGCGAGATCATAGAAGGTTAGATAGAGCGTGGGCACGGAAGGGTTATAGAGTAGTACGTCCCAACAGCATAGCACCAGGACGTACAGGCGACGCAAAAGCCCGACTGCGAGATCACGAGCGAGCTGTCGACGAGGAGTTTGCCCGTGCGGCCCATCGCAATGAATCCGATCTCGCCGTACGTCGTCACGTGGCGGCCTTGCGCTTTGAGTTTGTACTTGCACGCGACGACGAGCAGCATTGCGTACGTGCTGAGCGCTGCGACGAACACGAGCGTCGCGAGACCGAGCTGTCGGTATACACCGTAGTACATACGCGTATGTGAGAGAGCGGAAGAGATCGCTATACACGTGGCTGCGTACGTACCAAGATGCCAGTCTGCTTGAACGCAAACGGCAGACCGAGTACACCCGAGCCGAGGAACGCAATGATCGTGTTTGCAAACGTGCGCGCGTCACTGATCGTCGATCGTGGCGATGTACCCTCAGTCAGTCAGGTGGAGCAGCCATAGGTGCATTGCAGAGTGTATCAGCAAGAGCGCACGCGACGTACGATGTGAGATGCTGTTGTTGTTGCTGATTGTCGCGCGGCACTCGCTCGTGCACGTCGAGCTCGAGCTTTGCTGCTGCTGCTGCGAGTTTCTTGCGCGCGATGGCGCTGCCGCTGCCGCCGAGTTTACAGTCGTGGTCGTTGCTGGTTGCAGCCGTGTCGGCCGTGCTCGCGCAGGACGGCGACGTCATAGACAGAGAGATGTCGCTATCGCTGTCGCCATCGAGGTCGACTGCGTGCAGCTCGAGCTGGCGCAGTGGCGACGGCAGGTCGTGCGCCATCGTTGCTGCTGTCGTTAACGTCGTCACAGACTGAAGCAGTTGGTTTCAGTAACGCTGGCTCTACCTCGTTTATATTATGGTAGCAGTTATAGCCAGTATTTCGACACACGAGTACAAACTCCAAGATATCATATCAATCCAAACGAATGCACATCACTCTTGTTGACCTCGTCTGCTTACAACTCGCACATCAGCGGCGCAATGTCAATGACAGCTCCTGGCATCGACCTGCTATCTCTCATCCTCTTGATTCCTATGACGCCATCCTCACCCGACATAGATGGTACAGCGAAGAAGATGAAGACGTTGCCACTTTGCTTCACGAGCCTTAGCCGTGAGCGAGCGCAGCACTTGTGCAGTACGATCTCGCGCATATCGTCGACAATGTTCGCGTTCAGGCGGTAGTAGCTGTGGCGCAGACCCGTGTTCACGTCGACAAACGACGTGTCAATGACGTCCATGCCGAGATAAGTAAAGCAGCGGCTTAAGGGACATACGACGACGACTGCTGGCGGCTCGCGCAAGCGTGTCTGCATGGGCAGCGCCACTGCCGCTGCTACTCGGCCAACAGCCCGCTGTGGTGTAACTCGGCAGCGAGACGGAGCACCGCCGCCACGAACGTGGCACCGGTGTGGGAGCGATCGCTTCGCCATGCACGATGATGGCTCCAGCCCGCTGCGATCAAAGGCACCGCATTCGTTCTCCAATGCGCACAACGCCATGTACACACAAGTCAATTGTGTATAATACAAGTCGATTGTATAAGCCATACCTACATGGCTGAACCTCAGCAGCGTGTGCACGTTCAACGGCGAGCGTGTGCTGCACCAAGTGCGACTTCCAGGGCATTGGCCATGGTTGCGCATGTCAACCGATTTGACATCCCTCCCAACTTCAAGCACGAGTCGATTTGGTATGAAATATCACTATTCTCAATCCAAGTCAATCGTGGCGCATTCGATTTTCGTCCCTCTCACTCGTGACAAATCAAATTGACAACCATGCTCATTGCGTCCTGTCGAGCACTTTCCGATCTTCCCAGCACGTTTGACAAGCACGACTTCCGATCCACTGCTTGCTTGACAAGCCAACACGCACGTACGCACACACAATCACAAGCATGGGCGTCGCGAGCAAGGTCACGCAGACGCACGTCGAGACCGTGACGACGTACGTGGCGCTGCGGCTGCAGAAGGACACACAAGCGACGCTCGCGCTCGTGAGCGACGACATTGAGTTCTACAGCCAGCGCGACGGACGCTACAAGGGCAAGAAGGCGTTCGCCGAGTACCTCGAGAAGACTGCAGTCGAGGGCACATGGAGTGACCCAGCGATCGAGGGCAACGACGACGCACAGCACGTCGTCGTGCGCGGCGTCGTCAAGATCTTCTTCCTCCCGATTTCGGTCAAGTCGACGTTTGTCTTCAACGACGAAGGGCTCATTTGCAGCATCAACACGAGCAAGGCATAGGCAGACAGTAGCTGCTGCTTTGTGGCAGTGTGCGAGCGTGTCGATATGAAGCATGTGATGCAGCATCGCGAAGTTTGGACTGGTATGTGATGTGAGCGTATGACTCAAGCTGCTGTTTCGTCAAATGTCATGTATGTTTACAACGATTATTTCGAAGTCGTTCTAAATGTTATGAAAATAGATTAATCAGCGTAAACAATAGTTTGAGCGTAACAGAAACAGTCAGCTGTATATATTCCTAGCAGCACATTAGCAAATGCGATCTAATTTACACCTTTTCCCTCCACATATAAATATGTTCAAACAAACCCTCTCTAAGACGTTTGTCGCAGCTCAATCTCACTTGGCAGCTCGAGCGACTACTGCAGCTACAGGCAAAAAGCAGGCAACTCACGGCGCTGCTGCTGCCGCACGACTGTACGCGTGCACGCACACGCATCGCAATCACGCAGCATCACCACCCTCAATCACTCAAAGACACATACAGACAAGACGCAGCGAGGATGGCAGCAACGGATGCTACGCACGCTCGACGGCGTGACGTCTACGCGACGCTCAACCTCGCGATGGACCACCTGCTCGCAAACATCGCGGACGCAGACGGCGTTGCGCCACTGCCGCCGTCGGTGCCGCTACGCCACAGCGAGAGTTCGTTACTCGAGACCTGGAGCGAGCTGCAGACGTGCGTCGCAGACCGCCGCAAGTCGATGCTCGTCAAGCAGCAGCAGCGCGTCGAGAAGCGCCGCGCCAAATTGGCGAGCGCCGAGGCAAAAGCAGCGAGCAAGGCCGCTGCTGCTGCTGCTGCTGCTGCAACAGCAAAGGATTCGGTACGCAACGGCAGTAGCACCTCGTCAAAGCCCAAGAAGCTCAAGAACGAATCTACACGCTCGACCGTCGAGCCGCCAACGACCAGCACGACCCGCAAAACAAGCAGCAAAGCCGCGAAGCTGTCGCCGCGCCGTTCCGAGACTGCGGCGTCACGGCATGCAGCAGTTGCGACGTCACCACATACAAAGAAAGACAAGGCGCTCTCGTGGTCTGCTGAATCAGCAGCTACAAGCGCGCCACCACCACCAGTCGCCACCAAACAGCCAGCTGCGCTCACAAAGCTCCGGGAGCTCCCAACGCTTCGTGACCTTGTGTTTGACACACCAAAGTACAATGCGCTCGTCAAGTGGCTCAACTGCGACATGGGCAAGAACGCGCCGCTGTCGCGCGAGCTCGAACTGCTGCTGGCGATCGTGCCGCGTACAGACACTGGCACTAGCCGCAATAGGAAACGAACAGCTACCGACTCGCTACCAGCAAAGCTCAAGAAGCGCGAGACGCTCGACGATCGGCTGCGCAAAGAGAAAGCAGCTGCACGTACAGCGAAGCGCGTTGCGACCCACAAGCGCAAACGATCAGCAGCTGCTGCGAGCGACGACGACGACGATGAAGATCCAGACGATGGTGACGAGCCAGAGTACGCGGATGGGTATTCCGACTCGGAATCAGAATCAGATGAAGCCGAAGTCACGATTAAACTCGATGATCCTGCGTCACCGAAGCCGCGGACGCGCGACATTACAGGCGGTACAAAGCGGTACGCAACGTCCGAGCGCACTGGGTCTACTGCGAGTCACCAGCTGCCAGCAGCGACTACTGGACCAGTACCACCAACAGGTAGTGCAAAGAGCGACTTGCTTCGCGTCGCAGCGCGTCTCAAGGACGAAGGCGTGCGAACTGCTGGTGCGTCCGAAGACAGTGCGATTGTATTGGACGACAGTGAAGAAGACGAGGACGAGGACGAAGATGAGGACGAAGAGGGCGAAGAAGAGATTGAGGACGAGGATGACGATATGTCTACAGCAACACCGAATCAGTCAGTCGTGGCTGATACGAATAAGGCGGCAACGGCTATTGGGGGGATGAAGGCAAAGACCAAGTCAAAGGCCAAGCACACTGACGATGTTGACGCCGATGACAATGGCGATCACGACGGTGCCGACGCGTCGTCGACCGACGACGACCAGGACCTGTTTGACTTGAACGAAGACGACGTGTACGTTGTCGAGTCGATCCTCGAAGTCAAGATCGGCCGGACGCTCACGGCGCGTTCAGCTACCGGTAGTAGTGGGTCGCGTAGCCTCACAAAAGAGATGGATCTGTACCTCGTCAAGTGGGACGGTTACGACGAACTCACGTGGGAACCCGAGACGAACATTCCGAAGCGCCTCATCGAACTGTTTCGCGCGCGCGAACTGAACAAACGCGCGCATCGGTACAAGATCACGGCGTTCTACGAGCGGAAAGTGGTCAAGAACGTCACGACCGGCGCGTCCGAGACGATCTACTATATCCTGTGGGAAGGCGAAGACCACGGGATTTGGGAGTGCCGCTCGAACTTACCGGAGCAAGTCGTGCTCTGGCTCGAAAAGACGAGTCGGTCCAAGTGTTGGAGCACCACCACGCATGCAACAAGCAAGAAGAAAGCAGCAACGCGCGCATGACCAGTCGTCTTGCGTAGCTGTAGTGGCGTTGACAGTGTTGGAGGTCGCGAGCGAACCTTACGAGCTTGTGTTGAAAGGCAGACAACAACAGCAGTAAATGATCGAACGTTGTGGATTTCGTGTCGTGTGCGTACTTAACAGACAAAGCAAAGTGCGTATTGCGGTGTCCGCTATGCTGCAGCTACTCAGCAACACTACACGATGCGGTCGAGCTCGGTCGCGTACGAGAGCGTCTCGCCCACGAGCTTGAGCGACGGAATGTCGGCTGCACCGAGGCTCTTCTCCGGTGCTTTGAACCAGATGCGGTCGTCGCGCACCGACCACTCGGGCTTGCGCTCCTGAATGTACGTCAGTAGGTTAGCTGGCGCGTCAAAGATGAGCATCTGCTGCGCGTCGTGGACTGCGAGGCTCAAGTACGCAAGTTCCGCGCACTCGGCCAAGTTCTCGCGCACAGTCGCGAGTAAGTGCGAGAGGAAGAACGTAAAGTGCGCATTCGGCACGTGCGCTCGCGCCTCGAGGACTTTGTTGTAGCTCCCCTCCATGAGGTGCTGCTCGAGCTTGATGCCAAACGCAATGTTCGGGTCGTCGCGTGCGTGTTCCGGCAACAGCTCGAGCTGGAAGAGCAGTGGTAGTCAACATGGTCGCCAAATGTCAGCAGGGTAGTCAACATGTTGACAATAGGGATCAGCAACATGTAACGTGTCAGCCATAGCAGGCGTCAACATGGTAGTCACAGTGGTCGTCAAATCTAGCAATACCGACTGAGCGCACGTAACAACGCACCTCGTTGTGGAACTCGGCCATGCGGTTCTCGACGAGCAGCTGGAGCAAGCGCGTACCGAGGATCGGGTACTGGAGCGGCGACGGCGCAAGCGCGCGTGCAACGCTGCCGCTGTAGTACACCTTGAGCTGCAAGACGCTGCGCTCAAACGACGCCATGTCTTCACTAAGTACGCTCAGCAGCGTCGCGCTCTCGAGCACGTGGCCTGTGTGTGTGTGTGTGGATTGATATATACGCAATCGCTCAGTACGTACCGACCGGATACGACCAGCAGCAGCAGCAGCACCTGTAGTACGTACGTGCAAGCGTGCGCTCCTGAGTCGCAGTTGACGTGACTGACGCACTCGGCGGAAGCGACGGCAACGTCGTCAATGCGATCTGCTCGCCCACGTCGTCGTACGTACAGACAGACAGCACGATGCATGAGCGCGTGAGCACGAGTTTGTGAAGGACACATCCGCACACCAGCGTCTCGACTGTCCAAGTGTGTGCGAGCGAGCCAGCGCGTGGGGACGGATCGGATTGGTTTGCAATCAGTGTGTGCGGTCGCTCGTACCTTTAGGTGTGTGAGCTGCTGCTTTGCCTCGGACACGCGCTTCGCGTCGACGCTCGCACGCAGCGCCTGTGCATCTTTCTCGAGCGTCTGGAGCTGTTCGGTCGTCACGCTGCTCATGTTGCTGTGCTGTTGCAAGTGGTCGTCGTCGAGGTCGTCGTTCGTGTCGACTTGGTGCTGGTGTCAATCTTGCCTTCCCCCTCGTGCTCGCTTTGAGAAGATCGCGTTCCTCAATTTTGTCACTACCAAAATCGACAATAACAGAATTATATTAAATATTGGTTTAAGTTGGGTATAAATAACAAACAGCTTGTCGAAAATACATCTACACGCTTGAAAATGACAGAAACACTTTTAGACAACGTCGATGAATGAATCAGTCTACGACGGACATGACACACCTTCATTTCCATGCATCAGAGCAAAGGGCGCGTTCGGTAATTTGGAGGTCTGTTTACCATCTGCTCACGAAGCTGACCTGCTCGGCTTCATGCGCTCGTATGTGGATGTCTGCGAGCAGCTGACTGCGATACACAGATTTGAAATTTCGACGGAGCCTGCTCGTTGAAGTGTGCACAACTGACGCTGGATCGTGGTTGAAGCTGCACCCAAAATGGCTGATTACGAGCAACGGGCGAATCACGCCACACGCTTGCCGAGACTGACAAGACCGAGGCATTCGCGCTTTTGCCACGCCCAAGCAACACCAGCAACCTCTCCTCTCGTCCTCCTCCTTTGTCTCTCTCTCGACACGATGGCGCGGCCGCATGTCGTGCGCGAGTACTTTCCCGACATCCCAGCAATCCACTATGAAGGCGCAGACGCCACGAACGCGCTTGCGTTCCGCGAGTACAACGCCGACGAAGTCGTGCTCGGCAAGTCGATGCGCGAGTGGTGCCGCTTTGCCGTGTGCTACTGGCACACATTTGGTGGCACTGGCAGCGACCCGTTTGGCGCCATTACGTTTACAAACCGCGAGTGGGACGTCAGTCACATCGACAACAACCTCAACGACCGCAGCGACCGCTTGCTCGAGGCGGCCAAGTGCAAAGCCGACGCGGCGTTCGAGCTGTTCACCAAGCTCGGCGTACCGTTCTATACGTTCCACGACCACGACCTCGTCGACGAAGGTTCGGACCTCACTGAATCGCACGCACTACTCGATGCAATCAGTGACTATCTACTCGACAAGCAGCACACAACAGGCGTCCGATGCCTCTGGGGGACAGCCAATCTGTTTAGCCACCAACGCTTCATGCACGGCGCTGCCACAAACCCAGACCTTGCAGTCTTTTGCCACGCTGCCGCGCACGTGAAGAAAGCGATGGAGCTGACGCACAAGCTCGGCGGCCTCAACTTTGTCTTTTGGGGTGGTCGTGAGGGCTACCAGAGCGTACTCAATACAAACATGCGCAAAGAGCTCGACCACATGGCCGCGTTCTTCCACATGGTCGTCGCGTACAAAGCTGAGCTTGGTGCGACGTTCCAGTTGCTCATTGAGCCCAAGCCGCGGGAGCCAACGAAGCACCAGTACGACTACGACGCGGCCACGGTCGTTGCGTTCCTACGGACGTACGGCCTCGCCGACCATTTCAAGCTCAATATTGAGCCGAACCACACGACGCTCGCTGGTCACGACTACGAGCATGACATCTACTATGCAGCCGACTACAGGATGCTCGGGTCTGTTGACTGCAACACGGGCGATACGCTCGTTGGCTGGGATACCGACCAGTTCCTCATGGACGAGAAGAAAGCGCTGCTTGTGATGAAGAAGGTCGTTGAGATCGGCGGCCTTGCGCCCGGTGGTCTCAACTTTGACGCGAAAGTGCGTCGCGAGTCGACCGAGCTAGCTGACGTCTTTATCGCGCACATTGGCTCGATGGACTGCTTTGCGCGCGGTCTGCGTCAGGCAGCAAAGCTCATCGAGGCAAACGACCTTGGAGCGCTCGTGGACAGTCGCTACGCATCGTGGAAGAGCGAGCTCGGTGAGCGCATCGAGGCCGGCAACGCGACGCTCGAGGAGCTCGCAGCGTATGCGCACAAAGTCGACGAGCCAGCGCAGCAATCGGGCAAGCAAGAGCTCGCCGAGATGCTGTTGTTTCGGAGCATCACCAAGAACAACTAAGTGACTAGCGGTAGCTGGCAGACGTGAGTGGATGGTAGCTTGAGTGAGTGAGCAATAGTGTAAAAATTGACTCGTCAGACAACGCTTGCGAGTGCGATGAGTGCGGGTGGTGGTGGATTAATGGTGCAAGCGCAGACAGCTAGTGCTTGAAATCTCGAGCCTGGAGGCGTGAGTGAGTGCTCTTTGCACATGTGTGGCTAACAACACGCACTGCCTCAACGTCGGAGTTGATGTGAGTTTGGTCAGCCAAGAGCACCATTGATAACGGTGCGCAATTGTATATATCGTACACGCACAATTTAATCACTAAAATTTTTGATACGAACGTAACATTTTGCACTGTAACATTATAATCATAACAGTATATTATCTGCACTTATCAACACACTGTTATCCGCTTACATACCAAATATATTAGCGATTCAATATATTAGTTTATGCACGTCATATGTGTTTAATACAAAGCGATCACTGTAGTTTAATAAATACGCGGCTATCTATACGCCGTCTAACTAAACCTTTGTGTGACACACCCACCATTAGTAAGTTCAGTTTCGATATACAAACAAGTCGTCGATATGTAATAGATATTTGGCGAACATTTTAGAACGTCATTCCCGTTTCATTTCATACACACTCTGTGCCACGAGCGAGTAAGCTGAAACATAAATCAAAATATGTTGTGGTTGTCACTATCAATCGATTTCACCAATATTTACTATAACTGCACGCGCCTCGGCGTAAATACTATCTCACGGAAGGTGTACGTGCGTTACCTGAGAAAGAGTTGCAATATCATCATTATGTGTAGATGAAAAGGATATATCGTTCGTAATAGCCGTACATATATATTATACATTAGCTTCACTTCCTATTGCACCATTTTCAAAGTAAAATATTCATAACAGCAAGCACAGCGGACAACATTATTAGCATAGGCATGTATCGAATCCATATAAAACGTCAATACAGTATCGATCAAGCATTTGGGCAAAGTGGACAAGGTCTCGCGAAACTTGCCACTACGAAGACGATTGTGCGTGCAGCAGAGCAGCCACTCACTTGCCCACACCGCTGCCAGCCGCGAGCTGCTGTTCCCCACAGAGCCGTTACAGGTGCAGCTTGACGATATTGCTGACTTCACTATTTAGACGAATTACAATACATATAATAATATGTACGAAAAGATAAGCCAAATTATAGCAACGGTCAGCGAGCCAGCGACAGCCTTCCTACAAAGGCGCGAATATTCATTACGGTTTGCTGTATCAGTCGGTGAAAACTTGTCGCTTCATCACTTTCAGTTAGGCGTCATCGGTAAACGTGATGTATAAAGTGTCAAAACACTCTCAATGATACCAGCATCGCTACAATCGTAATCGTTCTGCTTTTGTGCTTGATAATGCTCCTGCATTAATACAGTCAGAGCAACACAACTCGCGAAAACAATACCATCATACAGCTTAACGTGCTACCAAAATCCAAAATCCTATGGAGGGTAAGAGCGCCATCAAAGCAGATCACAGGACGGTCCAACTATGGCTGAGTAGCGCATAACGTTGCTTGAGCGAGCTGCAATGTGTTCACTCCAAACTACCACTCCTCATTTGGTGCGCGTACAGTAGTGCAGACTAGGCTACTCTTTGATATTGTAAATATCCGTTTGCTTGTATATTGGGTATGTTTGATGCTCTGCCTTCACCTACTACTACATTGCTTGCTGATGCTGCCTTTTGAAGCCACCCTTTCGAAATATATTTATATAGTATATATAGTCAAATATTGTCAAATGTGTGAGTGACATGAATCGCGACCGAATACAATTCAGTACGGTGTAAGAAAGAACAAAACACTGTAGAACTTGTTTGAGCGTCAGTGAGCATTGGCTTTGATTGGTTTAACATATTGATCTTTTGTATAATCCAGTCTATTTAAAAGAAGAATAAACATTCACACACGAATGCAAGATTTTATTACGCAACGCTTTAGTTCAATGTGGTGCTTCATGTAACATCTAGCTAGTAATAAATATCATATGGCAATTTGTTCTCTATTTGGTATCGACTTGTTGTTCTTCATTGACGACTGCACATTTGTTCACTAGGGGTGTCGACTTGTTGTGCTACATAAACTTACAAGTCATGGCATGCAATGTAGGTTACATACTGTCCAAAACGTGGAACATGCATGCATATTCAAAGGACGGGGAAAAGATGTGCTATTAGGTGAACATTCACGCATTTAGGAAAACATGCATGCATATTCGGGAACATAAAGTTTAATGCCATTGATGTGCAATTCGGAGAACATGCATGCAATTTAGGGACATTCATGCCTTTAGAAAAAAATGCATGCAATTCAGAAGAAAAGGTTTGGAATTTAGAGGACATACATGCATGTTCGGCGACATGTGCAATTCGGGGACATGGAATGCAATTCGCAGAACATAATATTTTCAGTATATTCTATCAAGATTATTTATGCAATGGGAGCCTAAAATGCTATATTGTACAAGCCTGGTTTTCGCATCATATGAGGAAAATAATGTTTAATTCGTATTTCAATTATAGCTTCATTCTACGATTCCGTTGCAATTCAAATCAAGGTTTACATTACTTTGCATAACATTAGATGAATGATGTTAAATTCATATTTCTCGTAATTTATAAAACCCGATTTACGATGTTCACGCAAGTATACAAAGGTTAAAATTTTTATCACACGTCGTAATTGTACAGTTGTGATTCAATACACCAATTCCATCACCTTTGAGTGTTAACACAGCATTTTGACGTATCGATATAGCGCACAGTCGCACAAAGATATCTCAATATTAATCAATATAGCAAATTGTTCAGCATGAAATCACGTTCACCCATATCGATAGTTTAATTGATGTGAACGAAGAGTGAGCATCTTTTAAGAGGTTTTAATAAATCGAACATTTGGATAAACCAAACTATTTAAAAGACGTCCAAACATCCACACTCACATCTCGCAACGCATTTAGTTAATTGTGGTGCTAGCAAACGGCCAGCTTATTATACCAAAATGGAAGCGTGCTGCTCACGCGTGGCAACGGGATTGAGCTGAGTTAAAAGGCTTTGCATATTAACTGATAAGTTCGATTTTTCCCATCGAACTTGACATCTCGTTTAAAATCTGATCATTATTCCTTTCAAAGCAGTAAATATGACTTGCATTTCGGTGACGAGAATGCAATTCATAGGAAATGACATGCAAACAGGGAATATAGTGCAAAACGGGGAATGTTCAGGCATAATACGGGACATGGTGTATTTTGGGCATGGTGTGCAGTTTTGGGAGTATGGTGAGCATTTCAGAGAACATGCATGCAATTCAGAAGACACGGTGTGGAATTCGGAGAACATGTAGCATATTCGGGGACATGGTTTGCAATTCGGAGAACATGGAGAACAAAATAATTTTCGGTCTATTCAAGATAAGAGTAATGCAATGGCAGCTTAAAATGCTATATTGTACTAGATTGGTTTTGCTTCAAATTAGGAAAATGTGTTAAATTCGTATTTCAATCATAGATTTATAAAACCCGATTAACGATACCGTTGCATTGCAAAACAAGGTTTACAAACTACATAAAGTTTAATTGCGTATCATCTAAGAAAGTGATTTTGGTCGAGTGTATATAGGTGATGAAACCATTTGCGTATTCAACAACAGCAGGGTGTCCCATTAACAGCGCAAACACGCTGTCGTTCACACAAACGCGAGCACTAGCAGTGCCATCTCGTTCGGCACAAACGCGCACGCATTGGTCGCATTGAGAAGCGACGACCGAAGCAACCGAAAGTGGATGCGGTTTGTGCCGCTAAAAGTGGATTTGAAACTTCAGTCACCAGCCGTTTTTCAATACAGAAAATAGCTGAGATGCGATGCAACGAGAGCGACATACAAACATCCAGTTGAAATCGTCGATTGTAGTCACCGGACTCACAGACGACTCACATTTGGACCTGCCAAGTCTATCAAGAGGTCCACACCACCACAAGCGCTTTTGCCAACCCATTCACGCGCGCACAACGCCACTCCCGCCGCCGCGACGCCACTCACTCACGCGTGCGCGCACGCTCACACACTCGGCAGTCCGATAGCATGTCGAGCATCCAGCAAGCGGCGATCGCGATTCGCATGCGGATGACCCTTGCGCGTTGGCACACGCGCACGACGCTTGCGCTGCGACGCGCACCGTGGCTGCACTGGGGCGTCGTCTACACGTTCGGCCTGACGTTCTTCTTTTGCTACCGCGTGCTCGCACTCGACGCGATTGTGCAGACGTTTGGCACGATAACCGACGACACGCTCGCGAACCGCCTGCTCGGGCTCGTACTCGGATTCGCAGAAGACGTCGTGTGCGTCACGTACATGGCGACGCTGCTGTGGATGCTCGACGCAAGCTTGCAGCGACTATGTGCGACGTCCAAGCGCGTCGCTACTGACGCTTCAGCGAACGCCAGCAGCAGCACGAATCATGATCGGGCGGTGCGTCGGTACCGCTTCATCGGGTACTTTGTCATTTCGCTGCTCGCGACGATCCAGTCGGTCGCGAACGGCATGCTCGTACGCATTCGGCACATGCGCTTCACACTCAAGTTCATCGAGATGTACATCAACCAGAAAGACGCAGCGGGCGAACTCGAAGTGTCGGTCCACGAACAGCGCGAGACCGAGCAGACGATTGCGATCACAGCTGTCGTGCTACTCGCGTTCAGTGCGTTTGCAAGCGTCTATCTCGACCTGTCGTTATGGGACCCGACGCAGCTGCTGCTGACGAGTCGCGATGGTGGCGCGTGCGCGCTGACAGCAGCGTCACTACATGGCCCCAAACGCGCGCGAACAAAGCTGCCGAGCGGCGACGAGAGCGCAAGGCGCAGCGGCACGGTGGATCACTGGTATGTCGAGCTTGAACAGGGCGAGCGATCGCACGAGCCGCACTCGGAACCACGTGCAGCTGCAGCCGCCGACACTGCAGTGACAGCGTCAATGAACGCGTCGGTCAACGACGCCGACAGCGACACGAATGGCAAACAGCGCAAGCAGCGTAACCATAGCCATGCGCAACGTCTGCGGCGCGCATTGCTCCAGAGCGTCGTCGTTGCACTCGCGCTCGTCGCACTACCAATCGCACTGCTCGTGGTCGTGCAGCAATGCGCGTCGCCAGTTGTCGCAATGATCGGCCTCAACACGAGCTTGAGCGAGCTGTTTC
>JAADWX010000471.1:0-21081 GCA_023336405.1 Globisporangium echinulatum | reverse complement strand
TCAGTGCAACTTGTGCCAGCAGCAGCACTTTCCAGTCCGTCACTTGACAGCACGCAGTCCGCACGCACGCACCCGCAGCGCTGCGTCGTGCGCTGCGTCGACGCGGATGTGCGCGAGCAACTCGTCCATGAGGTGCGGGAAGTCGCGCTGGAAACGCTCGAACGAAGGCTCGGTCGCCACGGCGTGCAGACGCGTCTGGAGGAAAGCGAGCGCGACCTGCGAGCATCAACCAGCGCGTGGACATTCAGTGAGTACTGCTGCTTTACACTCCTCGAGGCCGTCGAGACAGCGCGTGCAGGTGTGTGTATGCATGAATAGACAGGTAGCACGTACCTGTTTGAGGTGCGCGGCACCCACGAGGTCGGCGACTGCGAGCACGTCGAGGCAATTGGCGAGCGACAATCGGACCGAGTGCTCGCAGAGCCGCTTGAAGCGCGTGAGCCCAAACTTGTCGGCGGCTACGAGGTCTTCGAGCAGCTGCTCGGTCACGTCTGCGTTAGGCTCCGTCTCCGCATCCGTCGCCTGCTGGTTGTTGGTCTGGTCGGTGTGCGCGACGTGGTCGTTGTAGATGAACTGGAGCACGCGCAGCATACGCGCGTACGGCTCGTCCACGTGCACGACGCGACGCGGTGGTGACTGCACATTGTTACTACTGCTACTACTGCATCGCGCATCGAACGCAAACAGTGCGCGAAAGTACTCGCTGCGCGCCGCGAGCACGCACCGATGTGCTGGGATCTCGACGCCCTCGGCCACGAGCGTGAGGTCTGCCCACGTCGGGTCGCCGAATGCGAACGCGAGGTCAGCAGTGAGACTCCGGTCGCGGCCGCCAGTGGTGACGCTCTTGGACGTCGGTGCGACAGCTGCGGGTCCGAGCGGCGTGACTGGCGCGTTCGTGGCATCCAGCAGCACTCTGCAGCGCTGCGCCAGTGTCGGGAGCTTGTACAGCAGCGCGGCACGCAGCACGTCGCGCACGAGGTACGACTGCGGGTCGAGCATGCGCGAGACGTTGTCCGTGTACATGAACTCGAGTAGCACTGCAGCAACATCGTGTCGGAGCTGCGGCAGCAAGAGCTCGAGCACCGCGGTGCCTGCACCCGTGCGCTGCTCGCTCACGATGAGGTCGCGCAGCACGTGGCTGCGCCGCGCGAGCACGAGCCGATGCGCAAAGAGTCGTTTGCCCGAGACGAGCAGCACAACGTCGACCGCGAGCTCTGCTGTTGCGTCGTGCAGTGCCGTCGTCGTGAGGCTCTCGTGTTCGACCGACAGCTGCTCGCACTGCCGGTGTAGCGCGCGCAGGGACCGCGCGAGGAACGATCCGGACGCAAATGCGACTACGAGGTCGCCGCCGCACACGACGCGCTCAACGATCTCGGACCCCAGCGCTGTAGGCGTCGCGGCAGCAGCGTGCACGAGCTGAGGCATGCTCGAGAGGCCAGGACCGTCGCCCCAGAGGTACAGCCCACCGTCGCTCGAGAGCGCACACGCGTGCTGCCGACCGGCACTGAGCTTCTCGACTCGGACGCCACCAATGCCAAAGCACGGTACGAGCTGTGGTCGCATCCAGCCAAGCTGCGGCAGCGGCGGTGGTGCTACAGCACTTGGTGATGGCTGCTGCTTGAGCAACCGGTAGTGGTGCTGCAGGATCGTCTCGGTGACCACGGCTGTGCGGCTCGCAGCGCCACTGCCGCTACCGAGCACTGCGCCACCGCAGGCGCCCCACGTCCACACGCGCCCGAGTGCGTCGAGTGCCATGCTCCAGTTCTCGCCCGCCGCAACATCGCGCCATGCAAGCGGTTCGTCGCCGTCGTCCTCTGTGGCGACTGCAACGTGCGCGGGCGACAGCGCGTCTTTCGTTGAGCCATGGCCGAGCTGTCCGTGCGCACCGCGACCCCACGTGACGAGCGTGCCAGTCAGCGTTAACGCGACGCAGTGGGCGTCGCCACACGCGACCTTTGCAAACAGCTTGTGCTCGTCCACGACATCGGTGCCGTGACTACTCGCGACCACGAGAGGCTTGGGCGAGAGCTGGAACGGCTGGAACTGCCGACGGCTGCCGAGCTTGCGCGACGTCTGGGTCAGGATCGGGATGCTTCCGAGTCCCAGGCGACCGTCGCTCCATTTGCCCCACGCGAACGCGCGGCCGCTCTCCGCGAGCGCGACGCAGAAGCCACCGCCGCACGAGACGGACGCAATGCGCCTCGGCACATCATTGGTGGCGTCCGCTTGCGTGTCCTCGAGTCTCGGGAACACGATGAGCTGTGGCTCGGCGTAGCTGCGCGTCGAGCGGGTCCCGAGCGCCACGCCAGTGCCCCACGTGTACACACTGCCGTCTGTGGTTACGGCTGCTGAGTGTCCACCGACCATCGGATCGCCACCGCACGCGACGCTGCGCAGCGTGATGAGCCGGTCGAAGAAGAACTCGAGCAGCCGCGGCGCCGTCACGACGTCCTGCGCGCCGAGGTCATGCAGCGGTCCGAGCCCAAGCGCACCGTCGATCGAGTGGCCAAACGCAAACGCCATGCCGAGATCGTTGAGCAGTAGCGCGTGGAAGCGGCTGCACGCCGCCTGGACAATGCGCGTGCGCGGGAACGGCTGAGCAGGCACGACGCGTTGCGGGTCACAGGCGTGCACGCACAAGCAGTCAGCCAGTCAGAGAAGAAGCGATGTGAGGCAGTACCGATGTTGTCAGCACGCACCGTCTGGAGGTTCAGCTGCACGAATGCTGGCGATGGATCGGTCAACGACGCAGACGCACCTGCGCTGACAAAGCTTCCGCGCACGTACACGCTGAGCAGCTCTGGCAGCTCGTGTTCGACATCGCGGGTGAGTTGCGAGCTGCTGCGCGTGCTTGACGGAGCGTGCTGCGACCCGATTCCCTCACTTGCATCGGTGTACGATGCAGTAGCAGAAGACGCTGCACTATAGATGCTGCTTGTAGGCTGCATCAGGAGTAGCTCGATGCTCGCGTCGATGGTCTCGTCGTCGTCGCTTGTGTGGTTGTTGCAGTTGCTCGGAGTGTCGCTCTCGTACGCACACTTGGGCAGGAACAGACAGAGCTGCAGCGTCGCGGCGACAGACGGACCATCGAGTTTATTGTCTGGCTGCACGCGCTGCGGTCGCACGAGCGAGCTGATCGCCACGAGCACGCGCAGTCCCCACTGAAACGCGTGCTCGGTCTCAGTCACAGCAATCTGTGTGACGCACAACAGATATAGTATCGTCAGAGTGACAGCACATCACACATATCATTGCTATGCGCATGAAGATGCCACAGTACCTGCACGACCGGACTGCCCTGCTGCCACTGCAGATCTGCGAGCGTCTGGTTGTCAGGGACCTCGCTTTCGTCAAAACACGCAGCAGCAGCGTCAAGCGTCGTCGAGCGCTGCAACAGCACAAAGCGCGTGACGCTGTTCGCGAGCGCCAACGCTTTTGTTCGCGGCAGACGGTGATCGCGTGTCTCGAGATCGTGGAGCACACGAGCCTGAAAGTGCTCGAGTCTCATCTCGGACTCGAGCGCTGCTGGCGCCAGCGGTACTCGTCGGTCTGCACTGAGCAA
This sequence comes from Globisporangium echinulatum, assembly GCA_023336405.1. NCBI lineage: Eukaryota > Oomycota > Peronosporomycetes > Pythiales > Pythiaceae > Globisporangium > Globisporangium echinulatum. Next base: position 17,519 of record JAADWX010000471.1, on the reverse strand, counting down.
TGCAGTCGTGCAATCGACTACAAAGTGAAGCGCCATGCCACGGGTCCTCGCAGCAAACAACTTTGTCATATCGGAGCCAGCGCTGCAGAGTTCGGCGTCGTTGCACACCAAAAGCGACAGGTGGGGTATCGCCAGTCGGATTGCCGAGTTTAAGTCGACTGCTGCTGCGAACTTCCTTTCAATCACCTGTATCGTTCACACAGCGTACAGTCACAGTGAGTCAGTGGCTTGTGGCGAGACAGAGCGCAGTGTAAGCGCACGCTCACCTCGAAGTAGCGCTCGATCGATGCGCTGTTGGTGGCCGTCTGCTGCTGCTGCTGCTCTGGTGAGCTCTCTGTCGCATTTGCGTCACCAGAAGGCGCAACAACGTCGGCCGATTGGTTGGCAGTCCACTCGCGTGCGTCTGCAAACACGTCGTCGTCGCGCTGTGGACCATAGCGCAAGACGGAGGTGGACTTGAGCGATGCGCAGCGTTTTGCCGCGCACATTTGCTGCAGAATGTCGTCGAGCTGCGCAGTCGCGTGCTTCATTTCCTCGATCGCAGTGCGCGCGTCCATCGTGGCACTGTCGGGTCTGTCCGCACTGCCGTTGGCGAGCGTCATGCTCAGGGTATTGTCGCTACTGCTGTGGATATGATCTGATGCTTGCAACCGAGAGAGTGAGTCGCATGGATCGAATTGGATCACGACGTTTCGAGTGCCGATCTTTTCAGACGGAATGGTGTACGCCACATGTGAATACGTTTAGCCACCCCACAATGGTGTGACCCACTCGATTACAAAACGAGTGGTCGCGCGTCCAAATTGTTTCGCGAGTGCAAATCGCTGCTGCTCGACATCAAAGCTGTCATTCTACGACTTGCAAGCCGACTGCGAACAGTGACCACGACACATTTGACCTCGACCTCGACGACTGCTGCGACCTCTGCATATTGGCGCTTGCGCCTCGGTGTTGTCCCACCCGCGGCTCTGAGGATGAAAAATCACACAGCTGCTGAGACGCGTCGATGAAGCGCTAACTCAACTCTAATTTTTTCCTGAGGAGCTGCACGCTACCAACTGCATGTGTCTGTATGTGTGTATCTGCATTGTTTGCATGTGCGTGTCTGCATGTGTGTGCTTTTTTTGGGGCTTCCAGTGACGACAACGTACCACCACACTGACTCGCATGAACGAGAACTTTTCCATAGATCAAACTTTTGACTGAGGAACCCCGCCACGACCTGCATCTGTATCTGTGTGTGTGTGCATACACATTTGCTCGCGTGTGCGTGTGCCATGGCTTTGATGTGTATGTTGCACTTGGAGTGCCTGTGTGTGGCTGTATCGATACAGTCGAGAGCGTGTTATTGCAACGATATCTGCGCAGCTTGTGTGTCAATAGAGTGACGATGCCTATCATTCAGCATGTTTGCCTGTCCAGTCGATTTGTACGCGCTTTTGGGAGGGCAAGTCGTGTCGTCACGATCAGCTGTCTAAATCACTGAATAAGCCACATGGCTTTTGTGTAGTGCGGATCTGAAAGACAGCGAGTTTCATTTAGCAAGTAGTAGTGCTACGAGTGTTGACAAGCGAATCGCTACCACGTAAGCAAGTGTCGTATGAGACTAGCTACTGTACGTGAATGGAGCACGAGTGTATGTACAAAACACGGTGGTTCAGATTGAAATGTCGAGAGTGACGACGCACTTGCTGCTTCTCGTGCCTGCGCTGTTACTAGCTACGTTCGCTGACTCGGCTGCTTGACCTGCTTGCCTTTCATGTCTTCGCCTGTGAGCTGCAGCACCTTGTACGGGATGTTTGTCTCGTCCATCTCCTTTGCAATACCGAGCTCGGCGCGCAGTGTCGACTGCGAGATGTAGTCCCATGTGTCAAAGTGCTTCTGGTGCTCGGGCGCTGGATCGGCGTACCAGTCGTCTGTGCAATAGGAGGTAGTCAGGAAGGTCAGCCACTACCACCAAGTTCCAGCAGCAGCTCTCTCCCAGTCACTCTCGTACAACCCACGCGTACGTACGTCGGATGAAGTCCTTGTCGCGCACGTCAAAGTGCGACATCATGTGCTCGTACGAGTTGTAAATCTTCTTGTCCGTCAGGAGCGGCAATGCAGGCTTGAACTTGGGGTCAATGTGCTTCACCATGAGCTTCTCCCAATCGACCGACTCGAAGAACGCGTGCTCCATGAACTCTGCAAAGCCCTTGTCGGCGTTACATCCAAGGCGCTGTTCGACCGTGACTTCGAGCAAGCGCTTGAGAAAGTCTTGGCCGCACTTGGACACGTGTGCTGGGAACGTCACGCCCTGCGCCATCTTCTGGAGCTCGATCTTGTGCTGCGTGCGCGGCGAGAGACGAAAGATCTCTTCGTTCGCGACCTCCTGGAAGAAGTTCCCACCAGAGTACACGCTGAACGGCTGGTAGCCACATACGAGCTCAAAGATCGTGACGCCGAGCGACCAAAAGTCGACTGCGAACGTGTAGCCCGGGCGCTGGTCGCGCTTCACAAGCTTGCCCGAGATGATCTCGGGCGCCATGTACCCGCGCGTCCCAACCGTTGTCTTGCGGCGCGTGAGCTTGGCGTTCTGCGGGATGTACTTGGAGCCGCCGTCGTCCTCTTTCTTGAGCAGCGTCGGGTCAAAGCCGGCGGCGAGGCCCATGTCAGCGAGGATCACGTGGCCGTCTTCGCCAAGAAGCACGTTGCCAGGTTTCAGGTCGCGGTAGATCAGCCCGAGGTCGTGCATGTGGTTGAGCGCAAGGCCAATCTCGGCCGCGTACAGTCGCACGCGGTCCTCGAGGAGGTAGCCGTCACGCGACGCCTTGAGCGCTTCGCCGAGGTCGCCGCCACGCACGAGCTCCGTTACGATGATCGCATGGGCTGGTGTCTGGAAGCTGTAGTGCATGTCGAGCACGAACGGGTTGTGGCACACCTGGAGGATGTCCTTCTCGGACGTGATCTGGCTCAGCTGGTCATGGTGCTCGTCGAGCAGTCCAGTCTTGAGCTGGATCTTGATCGCTGGTGTGTTGGTCGGCATGTTTGAGTACGTGGCTGACAGACTCTATATACGTGTTCATAATATAGATGTATGTGGTCCAAGCAGTACCTACCGTAGTGCTTGCCAGTCGACTTCTTGCGTGCGTGCACGACGCGACCAAAGCCTCCACTCCCGAGCAGCTCGAGGTACTCAAAGTCCTCGACCGTGACTTTGTTGTACGTCTCCTTGACGTCGCGCTTGTACGCCTCGTACTCGGGCGTCGTCTTGAAGCGCAGGAACGTGTTCTGGCACATGTCGGTCACAATGTTGGCCATGATCGGGTCAAAGAACTCGGGCGTCATGAGACTCGCGTCGTGCTCCATGTCCTGGATCTTCTTCTACTCGCGCGTATACATACATACACATAGTGACCGACGGCAAATACACACACACGCGACAACGACGTCGAGTGGACCGGTCGAGAAGTCGTGAGCATCCATCGCACATACGACTAATGCCATGCTAACTAGAATGTGAATCGAATCGATAAACGTACGTCATACGAGGCAATGAGGTCCGACGTGATGCTCCCGAGCGCCATCGTCGAGCCGTTCTTGATGTACTTTTTGTAGATGAGCTTCGCGAGCGACTTGCGGTAGCCAATCGACGGCGCGTCCTTGAACTCCTTGATCTCGACCCAGCAAAAGAACGTCTCGGACGTCATAATGCGCTTCGCGAACGCCCCAATGTGCTTTTGCCCCACCGGGTCGTGCAGCATGTTGAGCAGCTCCTGCTCGTTCGTCGATGGCTCGGCAGCTGTGCCGGCGTACGGTGCCGCTATCCGCCACTGCGTCTTGGCTGCGACGAGCGGCGCGTGGTGCGGCTTGTTCGCGAGGTTCAGGAACGCCGTCACGATGCGCGAGCGCGCCTGCATCTTGGACGCGCTCTGCGTCTCGACGGACGCGCCAGCGCCCATGTCGACTGCAGTCTCGTAGTCTTGCGCCTCACGTCACTGTGCGACCAGTTGATTGCCTGCCGCAGCTAACGACGACGTCGAGTCGTCACACGCGGAGTCTGATAAATCGGCTCGTTGCGTGCTCAAGCAAACAGACACCGCGTTTGCTAACTTGCTACGCGGCTTTGAGTCCTGGATGACGACTCTTCCGCTTCTACTTCCTCAACTCGTTGAGCGCTTCTCGTCGAGCGCGGCTCGTCGTCGTCACTACTGCAGTATGTCGCTCGCCTATGAGCAATAATACGCAAACGGACGCGAGACAAGAAAGCGAAACGATCGGAATGGGTTGTTCTATTTTAGGACATCACTCCAATAGCTCCACTACCAGTAGCGACAGTAGTAGAGTCAGCACTAGACGGTGCCAATTTGCCTTTGATACTACCGCGCTGCATCTTGGTCGTGGTCTTTGACGACGTCTTTGACACCGACTGCGACAGCGGCAAGAGGCGCTCGAGAGCCGGTGCGACCATGTCGGCGATCGCAATCGGCAGCGCGACTTGGTCGTTCAGCTGCGCAATGCGGAGCGACGTCTCGATCGAGCTGATCGCGTGCTTGAGGCTCTTGCGCAGCACGGGGTCGTCAATGTCGTTAAGGTGCCTCAAGAGCGTCGGCAGACTGCCGTACTGCGTGAGCAGTGCGACCGCGCGGTCGTCGGTCATGTGCTCGACTTTCGCGATCTTGCCCCAGCGCGTACCGACGAGCGCGAGGAACGCCGGCACGAGCCGCGCATGCGGCAGCCCAAAGCGGCTCTGCACATGTCGCTCGCGCACGTACCGCCGCTTGTTGGGCTGGTACAACTCAACAAAGCCCCGTTGCAATGACTCAGTAGTCGACGGATCAGCTTGGACGTCGCTAACGTCCATCTCTAGCGGCTGCTCGCTTGCTTGCTGACTCGTGTCGACTACAGCGTCCGATGGACTCGGCGCGCCACGTGCGAGCTGGAGAAAGTCGTTGTCGTTCGACACAATGAGCACGTCGTACCCATCGGCGACGTACGCCTCGGTGTACGACGCAATGACGTCGTCGGCCTCGAAGCCAGGGACTGCGATGCAGTTCACGCCGCCGTCGCAAAGGATCGCAGCAGCAGATGCGAGCTGCGGTCCGAGCGACTGCGGCGTCGGTTTGCGCAGTTGCTTGTACGTCGGGTCCATGAGCTTGCGCGTCGTGGGCTTGCGTTTCGAGTCAAAGACGACGCAGATGTGCGCAGGCGCGTGCATCTTGTCCATGCGCTTGAGAAGGCCGATGAGACCGTCGACTGCCTCGCGGTGCACGCCGTCGCTGAGCGAGCGAGCACAGCAACACACGCACGTGAACGTTGTCAGCAATGGATGCACACTTGCTGTCAATGCGCGCGTGCACAATCACACAAATACACATACCTGTCTGCTGCGATCAGCGGGTTGTAGAAGTGGTAGAGCGCGTTGTTGCCGTCGATGAGCACACTCTTTCTGCGTCGTGGCGCTCGAGCATCAGCAGAATCCTTGTTGATCTTTGTCGAAAGCGCCATGCGTCTGCATGAGGACACGAGGAGAACGTGGTCATTGCTGCGGCGCAGTGCAACCGAGCTGTGCAGCGCAGTGGACGGCCGCCATCGCATCCACGATGGTGTCGTGACTGCTCGGCGCATTGCTGCTTGGTTGAAAGTGTCGGCTGCACCAATCAAGCTGAGTCAATCGGGCAACACAAATAGATGTAACTTGATTGTTGTATACAGCAATCGAAAGTTATGTGGCAAACGTATATTGCAACCACAAATGGGACCCATCGCAGCTAGTATACCCCGAATACAAGCCTCACTGGTCATGAAGCGACGCGTAACGAGCTCGAATGACCAGTATTTCGTCTGTTACAAGCATCTTGCTACTCACAGCCTCAGCAACAGTTCCCGCACAATCACATTTGCAAGCTCGCATGACGTCGCGACGGCACCGTTCTCGCGCGTTTGCGGTGCTGTGCATCGTAGCGTTGTTCATCACGAGCTGCGTCTTGGCGCTCTGTCCAAACGACTGCTCCGGGCGAGGCGTGTGCGACCACTACATGATCTGCCACTGCCTCGATGGCTACACAGGCTACGACTGCTCCAGCGCGGTGTGTCCACAAGGTCGCGCCTGGGGTGTGATCACTGCCACGGATCGTGCCCATGAGCTCGCCGAGTGCTCGGGACGCGGCTACTGCGTGCCGGACACGGGCGTCTGTCAGTGCCAGCAAGGCTTCTCAGGCGACGCGTGCCAGTTCACCGACTGCCCCGATAGCTGCATGATGCACGGTAAGTGCGTCTCGATGCGTGAGCACGCGCAGAACGAACTCGTATCGCGCGAGCTCTACGACGCGTTCGAATTTGTCTACGACGCTGTCTGGGACGCCGACAAGCTCCTCGGCTGCGAGTGCGACAGCACGTACGCGGGCGCGAACTGCGCGCTCAAGCGCTGTTCGGTCGGCGACGATCCTCTCACGACCGGCCAGGCCGACGAAGTGCAGCTCATCGAGTGCCTTACGAGCTACCAACAACAAACACTGACATTGCGGTCAGACGCAGCGTTGACACAGGGCACGTTCGTACTATTCTTTGGCAATCAGTACACGCGACCGATCAAGTACAACGCACTTGCTGACGTCGACTCGAATGGCGTGTCGATCGCCTCGGCGCTCCGTGCGCTCACAGGCATCGACGCCGTCACAGTCGTGCGAACGACGCCATCAGCAACGCAGACCGACTGGCAGATCAACTTTCCAGCATCCAACACGGCGCAGAACGTCGTCGTGCCGCGCTGGAAGGTGCTCGAGACGCAGCAGTTCATCTGCGCAGCCGACGCCGGCGTGTTTGCGCTCACGTTTGCAAACGTGACAGTCGCAAACATCCCGTTCAGCGCCGACGTCAGCACGTTCGTCGGTCTCGTCGGCAAGATCCCAGCGATCGCGACGCTCAACGTCGTGTTCGAGCCGGCTGGTACCACTACAGTATGCTCGCCGACCGGGACGTACGTGACCGCGACGTTCACACAGCTCTACGACCGCGCGTTTGTTGGTGACGTCCCAGCGATGACGTTCTCGCGGCTTGACGCAAAAGGTCTCGTCGCGCTCTTCCTCGGCGGCAGAGACGGCTTCATCGACGACGAAGCGAAGGAGCTCGTGAAAGGCGTAGACACGTGCCGCGTCGTCGAGCAACAGGCGTTTGAGTGCGCGGCGACGAGCGGCCACTTTGCACTCACGTTCGAGGACGGCATGCGGGTCGCGGACGTGCCGTTCGACATCTCGGCTCCGCAGCTGCGCGCGTTGATCGTCGCGTCGGTCGCGTACATCATTGACATCGACGTCACGTTCTCGGACAACAGCGCAACAGCGTGTACGGTCATTGGCACGACAGTCACGCTTGCGTTTGTCGTCGTTGCGACGACCGGTGCAGCGGGTGACGGCGACCTCGCACCTGTGCTTGCCGATCGCACGAATGGCGGCGCTGGCGGACTCGCGCACATTGCGAACCGGCTCAAGTTCCCAGCAGCGACGCTGACTGAAGTCGTGCGTGGCGTCACGTGTGTCGCATTCGACCAGAGCTTTAGTATTAACCCGACGAAGCAACTCGTGGCGCCTGTACAGCAGGGCGGCGGGACGTTTACAGTCGCGTTCCGCGACGCCACGACCGCGCCGATCCCAGCACATGCGACGCCTGAGCGCGTACAGCAGCTGCTCGAGATGCTGCCGAGCATCCAGGGCGTGAACGTTCGCTTCACAGGCGCAGTAGCGTGCGAGACGCCATCGAATGTGATGCAAATCACGTTCACACAGAACTTTGGAAAGTGCGTCCTATATTAGGCTTCTACGGCTGTATTACTACATGCTTACGACGAACTGACGAGGATCTCATGTGTGTGTGTGGCCTGCCCTACACAACAGCTTGCCGACTGTCGTCGTCGACGGCGCACTGCTCGTACCAGGTTCGAGCATTGCAGCGTATGGCGGCGGTAAAGACACGCGCGGCGTCTTGTCAGTCGATGGCACAAAAGAGAGCGCTGTGTGCTCGAATCGTGGCCAGTGCGAGGATCTCGCGCTCGGCAAGTGCGTCTGCTACCTCGGATTTACAAACAGCAACGGCCGGGGCGAGCTCGGGACGTTGCAGACAAACCGCGGCGACTGCGGCTGCGCGTCGCGCATCGCCGTGTCGTGCCCTGGCGACCTCGCATGCAGCGGCCACGGCACGTGCTCGGGCGCGCCGCGCTGGACGTGCGCGTGCGCCGTCGGGTGGCAAGGCGGCGACTGCGGCGACCGCGTCTGCCCAGCGGGGCTCTCGTGGTTTGACTACCCGGCCGCCGCAAACGTTGCGCACCGCACGATGAGCGAGTGCAGTGACGTTGGAACCTGCGACCGCAGCTCGGGGCTCTGCAAGTGCCCGCGTCCGTACACCGGCACTGCGTGCGAACTGAGTGCGTGTATGCGCTGGAATGTGTGTCCGCTACAAGCAAGCGCCTACATTAGATTGACTCATATTGGATATGTACGTGTCTACTGACAGTGTCCTGTGGCGGGTCGGTCGCCGAGTGCTCGGGCAATGGCCAGTGCTTGACGCTGAACGACCTCGCGCCGCTCGTCGCGATCAAGGGCGAGACCATGGGCTTCACATACGGCGACGACCCCAACAACCCAGTCACGTGGGACCGCCACAAAGTCCGGAGCTGCCTCTGCGACGCGCCGTTCATCGGCTACGACTGCTCACTGCGTACGTTGGTTTGTCTGTCTATCTGTCTGTCTCTGTGTATGTGCTGACTGGCTGCAAACGCTGTGACTCGTATACAGACGAGTGTCCGCGCGGCGACGACCCGAGTTCGTACGACGACGTCGTTGAGACGCAGCTCGTGCAGTGCATTGCAACAGCCGGGAGCTTCACGCTCACGTTCCGCGACGACACAACGGCTGCAATCATGGCCACTGCGAACGAAGCCGCGGTCGCGAGTGCGCTCGAGGCGCTCGCGACACTGAGCGACGTGCGCGTGTCGTTTGTCGGCACGACAACCGCGTGCTCGACTGGCAACTCGGTCATGCGGATCGAGCTGCTGAGCGAATTAGGGGACTTGCCATCGCTGCGCGGCGCGCGCGAGCTGTTGCTCGACAATGTGAATGGCAATGGACAGAGCGGCTCGGGCGTTCTCGTGATTGCGACAGGTGGCGCGTCGCTCCAGGGCGAGCAGTCGGTCAAAGGCACACGCGAATTCGCGTTCTGCTCAAACCACGGCACGTGCAACTTTGTTACTGGTACATGCGAGTGCGACCTGAACTATGGCAGCAGCGACGGCAAGGGTGGGCCCGGTCCAATTGGCGACTGCGGCTACCACGAGCTCAAGTACGTTGCACAGCAAGAGCAGCAGTGGTAGGAGCTGTCGTAGTAGCCATCTCGTTGCTGTCAAAGTTGCGGTTGTCAAAAGGAGTCAGCATCGTAAACGTGCGATTGGCTCAATCATTTCGCCACAATAAATACCCGTATTAATATATTGTAGCGTGCATTTGTTGTGGTCGCCTCTGACGCGCCTCTACTGACGTCAAACGCGCCAGATCGCTCCAGTTTGCTCACTCGACACTTTCCAACGCGCTCTCGAGGCAGCAAGCAGATCAACGAACGATACACAGACGCATACGCACACGAAGACACGATGGCCAAAGGACGTGCGACGTGGATCTGGCTGAGCCTTGCGCTCGTCGTAGCAGTGCTCGCGCTCGCGTGGCCGTCGATCGAGCAGCAGCTGCGCACGAGCGGCGTGCCATGTCCGTGGCCGTTCTCGCTCTTCCACGCACCGCATGCGCCGCAGCAGCCGCAGGTCGTCACGTACACGCTCGAGGAGCTAAAGAAGTACGTGTGTGCACAAGCGAATGAGAAAGCGAGCAAGCTAGTGGTAGCAGTGACTGTGCGCACAGAGAATGCAGAGCTGACCATCGCCGATTGTGGATGTCGATGTGCATGCACTGCTGCAGATACGACGGCAGCGACGAGAGCCTGCCGATTCTGCTCGCGATCGGCGGCAAGGTACTGCGACTATGACGCTGTGCTTGCGCTGCTTGGTGTGTAGACAGCGACTGACGATGACTCGTATGCACGCGATTGACTGATTGCGTTGCACTAGGTCGTAGACGTGACAGCAGGCGCCAAGTTCTACGGCCCCGGCAAGACGTACGCGCAGTTTGCGGGCACGGTACGACGTCTATGCGCGGTTCATTATGTGGCTCTGCCTCACGCACTGACTCGTTCATTCGCTCTGTCTCGGTCTCATCTCATGTTGCTCGACACGCAGGCGTGCACGCGCGCACTCACGCTCGGGTCGCTCGACGCAAAGGTGCGACTGCGTTGGGCATCACTTAACGCCGCTCGTGTCGCTCATACACGCACATGAGCATTTGCGCCTATTTTAGGACATTACGGACGACGTGAGCGACTTTACAGACAAGCAGACGCAGGAGCTCGACGAGACGCTCGCGTTCTACCTCGACAAGTACCCCGTCGTACGTCCATCTATTGCGTCATACTCACACTCACTGCCGATCGGTCTGTTGATCTGATGACTCACTCGCACTGCTGCATGCACGCGTGTAACAGGTCGGTGAACTCGCGTGAGCAGCGCCAATTGCGCGTCTATGACGAACCACAAGCACACGCGTGTGGGCACAGGACGACACAACAGCTGCAGCGCAGCGCCTTGATCCTCTCAATACACAACTGACCTACTCACTCGCTTTGACTTACTCTCACTATGCCGCGTCCCACTCGTACGCGTCGAGCGCATCGGCCGTGAGCTCCTGGCGGCAGATCTTGGCAAAGTCGCTACTGAGTCCGCGGAACCGCCGCTCGATCTGGCGCGTCGGTGCGCTGCGCGCAAGCGTCAGCCAGAGCGCCTGGACCCGCATGCGGTCACCCGGTGCCATTGCTGCAGCGCCGAGCGCGTCGGCTTTCGGACTCGTGAGCGCGGCTTCGAGCACTGGCGCGAGCATTGGTGCGTCTCCATACGTGCTTAACACCGCAAACAGCAAGCGCCCGAGGGCGTCAAACAACACGCTCGGACTTGCTGCTGCGAGTCCCGAGACGATCGCATCGAGCCACTTGGCGAGCTGCTGGGGGCTGCTGAGCACAGCTGCGTCAATCGTCGACTGATAGCGCGCGAGGCGGCTGGTGCGCTCACTCACGACAAACGTGAGAAACACGAGCACAGCGTTCGCCGACGCGCGATCAGGCGACTTGACACCAGCAAGCGCGAGGTCGATGAGCACTGGGAGGTCCGGTCCATCAAACAGCGCCGATGGGCAAAAGAGCGCATAGCGGTACGCGAGCTCAAAGAACGCGCGCAGGACGTCCGGCGCGTCACTGAGTGACCGAGCGCTAAAGAGCGTGAACGTAGTGCGACTGAGCTGGGTAAGCAGGCTCTGGAGCTGCACGACGACGACGTCGGCTGTTGGTGCTGGTGGGACGTCGCTACTGCTGCTATCTCGCCGGCCAAACACGTCGACTGCGACAGAGGCGCACTCGAGCGGCGCGACGCTCGGTGTGGCTGCAAACACGGTGACAACAGCAGCGACGATCGCATCAAGATGAGGCGCGAGTGCGTCGCGGAGGCTCTGGAGGCACCAGCCGTAGAGCTGGAAGAGCGCTGCCATCGCCCGTTCGTAGTTGCTGAGTTGAGCTACAACGCGCGCGAGGTGCGGCCACACGAGTTCGACTGCTGCGGCCGTGAGGGCGCGACCGCCGGCCACGTCTGCTGGCGCGTCGAGGAACCGAATGGCTGTCCCGAGCACACGGAGCTCGTCGCTCACTGTGCTCAGCGTTTGCTCGTCGTTGCGATCGAGCGCTGCGTTGAGCCGAGCGAGCGCAGCTGTCAGCACTGCCTCGACGACAGTACCGCCGTGCGGCGCGACGGCGGCAGCGCGCACGAGGCCTTCGACAACGAGCAGGCGGTCGGCGACCGCGAGGTGTGAGGCGCCAACGTGTGTGGCAGTTGCTATGAGGTGGGCAGACGGCAGCATTGCGAGCCACGCAGCGCTCGTTGTTGCTACCTGCATGAAGCTCCGCGCTGCTGCAGCGCTGCTCGTAGGATCGCGGAGCGCAACGTCGAGGTACTGGAGCGCAGCTGCGATGGCGTCCGGCGCGCCAATCGCATCGGCGCGTGCGTTCAGCCACGCAGCAAACTGGCCGAGGAGCTTCGCTGCTGCTGTGACCACGATCGCGTGGGGCGATGACTGTGTCGATATAAACACACATTCAAAGACTTGCGCCACGAGAGTATCGGCATGCGCGTCAAGGCGTTTCTTGACATCATCCGCAAGTACGCTGAGCGCAAACAGCGCGGCCTCGGCACGCGGCCAGTCAGAGCTGTCGAACCGCGTGTCAGCTCCTGCGAGCTGAGCGACGAGGTGTGAGAGCACAGCGTTGCGGTCAAGTGCGTAAACTGCAGCAAACGCATCAGCGACACCCTGCGCGCCGGTCCGGAACGCCAAGAGGTCGTCACGCGCGAGCTCGTCCATGTTGTCCGACGCATCATACGCGCACTGCCGTAGCAACACGTCGAGCAGTGCTTCAAACGCTGGACGTTGATAGAACGCAAGGCGTGAAGCAACCGGTTCGTCGGCGACCAAAAGCCAAAACTCGAGCGTAAGTGCGGCGATCTGCCGCTGCGGGTGTCCACTGAGCGCGAGCACGAGCTCACCGAGCGCCACGGCTTCAGGCGCCGCAGTACCAGCAACAATCCACTCGACGTGTGCTTCGCAGAATGCTGTGATGACTGTTGTGAGCGCGTGACTTGCGTCGTCGTCGCCAGTTGCGACGGCCTGTTCGCACGCGCGGCGGGTCGCGAGTAAGCCGCGGGCGACTGTCAGCAGCGCTGGCGTTAGATTAGAAGGCGGTGGGTACTCGGCGACTGCGACGACGTGCGCGAGGATGTCGGCGCACACGCGCAGATGTTGGGATGACAGTGGATCGCTCAGTGTCGTGAGCAGAGAGTTGAGCAGTAACTGGTCGTTCGTATACAGCGATGACAGCGACACGCCAGCAGGCGCGAGCCATGCGCGCAGACACTCGAACGCGTCGGCATGGATCGCAGCAGCGTCGGACGCCGTCACGACAGCCGCAACAGCGCTGGTCACGCTATCGCCGAGCACATGCACGTGCGCGTCCATTGCGTCGCGCGCTGCAAACGGAATCTCGGCGTCTGTGAGCTCGTCGCTGATGCAGCGCGCGAGCGTGAGCGCGAGTGCGAGCGTTGCGTAGTCGCGACTTGCGAGCGCGTTTGCGACGGCAGCAGGCGCGACGAGGTGCTCGAGCGTCGCTTTACAGTCGTCTGGCGCCGACACGAGTACGACTGCGTAGACTGCGCAGATCTTGCGAAAGACTGTGGCGGTGATTGTGTGGCGCCGACGGCCAGTCTGTGCGTCTTCGAGGGTGTTGCGTAGTGCTACTGCGAGTTCGGATTTGGTTGTGGCCGACACTTTGGCCCAGTCGCGTCGCGCTTTCGCATGTAGCATGTTGGCAGCAAAGAACAGCGCTTCGGGTGGTAGATGGAGTGACTCGTCCAGTAGTAGCTGCGTACCGACGCCCCACGCCGACTGCGTGGATATGTATATGAGTGTGTGCGTTAGTTGGGTGCAAAGTGAGTGGTAGAGTGAGTAAGAGCTCGGGATGCAGCGAGTCTCGCCTTCCCCCACATGAACGACGCACGCGTACGTACGTACAACCAACGAACTAACCAAACAGACATACACATACACATGCACGCACCTCCGAGTCGGCGAATGCGAGGAGGAACGTGTTTGCCTCGCGCTGACGCTCAACGCCTTCCTGGAGCAGCAACAGCAGCCACGCACACATCGAAGAAGAGCACGATGTGAGTCACGGTCTGCATACCAGCTTATACGTTTGCGCACGTAAACTCCCTACTGAGATCCACGCAGCCGCACCATGCCATACAGCGCATGGATCGCGCCGAGGACGGGCGCGAGCTGCTCGGTGCTCATGATCGTCACGTGGGAAGCAGCCACACCAATGAGGCGAGGTTGATGTTGAATACACAGTGGATGGAGAAAAATACACACATACAAAATCATGTCGAGTAAGCCATCTTTTGTGTTGAAAACACTGAGTGGACGGGAGTCGAAAAATTGTATATGAATTGCTTGTGTAAAAATATATGTGAATGTGTATGATGGCGTCAGTTTAGGATAACGAAAATGTAAACCCGCAATCGTTTATGTGGTATATCCATATATTTGGTTTTGGCTTTTTACTCCACATAATCATTTGTTAGTCGATAAAATGAGTCCAGTATATATATCGACCTAGAATAGTGTAGAATTATTTTTGAATCAGCTGCGCCGATCAAAAATAGAGCCTGATGTATAGTAAGCGTATACCTCGAGCAAACACACACAAGCAGTCATGAGCAGACACACGTACGTGCAAACTTCTCCTTGTGCTGATGCTTCGCGTATGTGGGCATGCGTAAATGTGTGTCTGTACGCAAGAAGCCCGATCACTTTGCCCGTGTGCGCATTGTTCACAGAATGGCCATGTGGTGGCTGTCGTGTCTAGCGTTGCTGCGAGCAGCAGTGACAGTGGACGAGAGAATGCCAGAATCCCGCGCTTCTCACCGGCCGCCAAGTCCGTGATCGCTGGCTCGGTCGCCGGCATGGCGAGCGTCGTCGTGTGCCACCCGCTCGATACGATTCGGACGCGTCTACAGATCTCGCCGCTGCGCTTCCGAGGTTTGGTCGACTGCGCACGGCAGACAGTTGGGCGCGAAGGTGCGCGTGCGCTCTACAAGGGCTTTTTGCCGCCGTTCTTCAGCCAAGCCGTGTACAAGTCGGTCATCTTCACGACGTCGTCCAAGCTGCGCAACGACATACTACCGCACGCGCACTTGAGTGCATCGGCAGTCTCGCTCGCAAGCGGTGCGATCGCAGGCGGACTCAACGCGTTCTTGGTCGCGCCAGTCGAGCTCGTGCGCAATCGGCTGCAAGTGCAGTACGAACGACCGCGGGCGAGCCGCATGTACCGCGGCGCACTGCACTGTGTCGCGCAGGTCGTGCAGCGCGAAGGCGTCAATGCGCTCTGGAAAGGCCTCACGACGACCGTGTTGCGCGACTCGCTCGGTGTCGCGTGCTACTTTCTCGGCTACGACTTTGCGCGCGCACAGCTGGGCGGATGGGCGCCACTCGAGCGTCACGACACGGTGGTGCTGCTTGCAGCTGGTGCATTCGGCGGCGTGAGCTTCTGGGCCGTCGCGTTGCCGTTCGATACCGTCAAGTCGCTCATTCAAGTCGACACGACGCGCAACGCAGCGACTGGTGTCGTGACGCGCGCCTCGCAGCTCGTGCGCGAGCATGGTGCTTCGCACCTCTTTCGCGGTTGGCAAGCAGCGTTCTCGCGCGGCATCCCCGGCGCTGCGATCACGTTCTGGGCGTTTGATCGCACGAATGCGTGGCTCAGTGCGCTTGACGGTTCTGAGCTGTTGTAGTTATGCGACTTACGTGCGTCGACAGCAGCTACAGCGTCGCAACCAAACAAACAGATGAGCGAATGAGCGAAGCAAGACAGACATACACGAGCACGTCGCTGCTCGTTGTCCGTTCGCCTCCGTTTCGTTGTAAGCCCCTCCTCCGACTGGTAGCTCTCTCTCTCTCTTGTCATTTGCTACACAGAAACGCGTAGCAACGCAGCGATGCGCGCGGCGCGTCGGCCAAGTCCGAGTGCTTTGTCCTTGAACATGCTGTGCACGGCATCTGGGTCGGTCGGGTAGCAAAGCGTTGGGAACTGCGCAGCCGTGTCGTCGCTGCTGCTGCTACTGCTGTTGTTTGGCTGCGTCGGAGTCGGCGCGGGTGCGAATGGACCTTCGGCCACGACCGCAGACGCGCCGAACGCACTCGTCCAGCGATCGCCCCCGACGACGACCATGCGGAAGATCAGCATTGAGTGCAGCAAACTCACCATCGTGAGCTCTTCGCCTGCTGAGATACCGCCGCCCGTGACGAACGCAGCGCCGACTTTGCGACTCAGGTCGACCGACAGCGTCCACGAGCTCAAGAACGCCGCCATCTGCGTACATGGACAGTCACACACGTCGCATACATATGCGTAGTTAGCGCAGATCACACTAGTCGCGACCAGTGCATGCCTGTGCGTCTGCCCATCATACGTCGAGCAGTGCAGCAGAGCAGATGTAGACAGCGACGAAAGCAGCGATGTGTAACCACACCTTTGGCTCGACGTTGGCGTTCACGACGTGCGAGCCGAGGATGACTGCGTCGGCCCAGAGCACGTCGTCTGCAAACGTTGCGGTTGCCACAGTGCGCACGCGTACGAGCGAGTCGTTTGCGACGACACTGCGCACGCCATGCTCAACTGCGCGCGCGAGCTTGTCGAGGTGCGTGCCGTTCGAGTACACGACCAAGACACGCGCGGCTTCGCTGCTGTTTGGCGGTGCGACCCACGCTGGCGCCACGTGTCCAGTCGGCACTGCGTCGATGGCGTGGCGCGGCATTGTTTGGAGCTGCTGCAGCGCAGCGAGCACCTCGTTCGAGACTGCGATGACGCGCATGAGCCCGACGGCTGTGACGAGACAGAAGAGCACGAGCCCGATCGCACCGAGGCGGCGCAGATCTACGCGCGTCGACTCTCTCGTCACACGCGGTAGCGGTACATTACCTCCATTTGCGGTTGTTGCTGGCGCATTGCTGCGTGGATCGAGCAGTGGCGTGTGGTCTCCGGCGTACAGCGCGCCACGAGCATTCATGACTGACTGCGTGTCTGCTCTTTTCGTGACTTGTCAAATTCCGCTCTGAGCATTTCGACCTATCCGTCAGTATAACACTCAGTATCTGACACTCCAGCCGCCATTGCGAGCAGTGCCGACTCACCAACTCGATGCGTGCATGAAGAGCAAATGAGAACAAAGTTGCCATGTACTTTTGTGCTTAGCATATGCTCTCGCTCCTAGTATGTATGTATGCATGGCGACGAGCAAGTAGCTCGCGTCCGACTTCTCTCGTCGTCGTCCAATATGAAATGCATATGCAAAGCCACACACAGACGCTGTGTGCGTGCGTGTGCGCGATACTTGGATCTCCGATGTTTGCGCGCTTACTGGAACGTGGATGTCAGCGACACGTGCATCCATTTGTCCGCAGACACACATATGTAGAGTTTGGTCGTGATCGCGTCGTAGCGCATTGCACCTTGCAAACACGTCGACGACGTCGGCGCGCTACCGCTGCCGCTGAACACGACGTCGCCCGTGCCGCTGAACTCGACGTTGCTCGTGCCACCAAACTGTACGCCACCCGTGCTGCTGAACTGCACGCCACCCGTGTTGCTGAACTGCACGTCACCCGTGCCGCTGTACACGACGTTGCCCGTGTTGCTGAGCTGCACGTCGCCCGTGTTGCTAACCACGACGTTGTTCGTGCCACCAAACTGCACGTCGCCTGTGCTGCTGAACTGCACGCCGCCCGTGTTGCTGAACTGCACGTCGCCCGTGTTGCTAACCACGACGTTGTTCGTGCCACCAAACTGCACGCCAC